>JBBBDQ010028181.1:0-18538 GCA_037127315.1 Ascarosepion bandense | reverse complement strand
GTACATCATACAGTCGATTACACAGTACATTCATCGATTACACAGTACATTATTACATAATTATTGACAGATACATCATACAGTCGATTACACAGTACATTACACATAATTATTGATGATACAGTACATCATACAGTCGATTACACAGTACATTACACATAATTATTGATGACACAGTACATCATACAGTCGATTACACAGTACATTACACATAATTATTGATGATACAGTACATCATACAGTCGATTACACAGTACATTACACATAATTATTGATGATACAGTACATCATACAGTCGATTACACAGTACATTACACAATTATTGATTGATGACAGTACATATACATCATACAGTACATTACATATTATTGATGACACAGTACATCATACAGTCGATTACGGTACATTACTTGTAATTATTGATGACAGATACATCATACAGTCGATTACACAGTACATTACACATAATTATTGATGATACAGTACATCATACAGTCGATTACACAGTACATTACACATAATTATTGATGATACAGTACATCATACAGTCGATTACACAGTACATTACACATAATTATTGATGATACACAGTACATCATACAGTCGATTCAGCAGTACGATACACATAATTGTTGATGATACAGTACATCATACAGTCGATTACACAGTACATTACACATAATTATTGATGACACAGTACATCATACAGTCGATTACACAGTACATTACACATAATTATTGATGAGACAGTACATCATACAGTCGATTACACAGTACATTATACATAATTATTGATGATACAGTACATCATACAGTCGATTACACAGTACATTCATTACAGTCGATACAGTACGTACATTAATTAATTGATGACACAGTACATCATACAGTCGATTACAATAGTACATTACACATAATTATTGATGACACAGTACATCATACAGTCGATTACACAGTACATTACACATAATTATTGATGACACAGTACATCATACAGTCGATTACACAGTACATTACAATATAATTATTGATGACACAGTACATCATACAGTCGATTCACAGTACATTACACATAATTATTGATGATACAGTACATCATACAGTCGATTACACAGTACATTACACATAATTATTGATGATACAGTACATCATACAGTCGATTACACAGTACATTACACATAATTATTGATGACACAGTACATCATACAGTCGATTACACAGTACATTACACATAATTATTGATGAACAGTACATCATACAGTCGATTACACAGTACATTACACATAATTATTGATGATACAGTACATCATACAGTCGATTACACAGTACATTACACATAATTATTGATGATACAGCAGATACATCATACAGTACTTGGATTCATAAGTGACATTACACATAATTATTGATGATACAGTACATCATACAGTCGATTACACAGTACATTACACATAATTATTGATGATACAGTACATCATACAGTCGATTACACAGTACATTACACATAATTATTGATGATACAGTACATCATACAGTCGATTACACAGTACATTACACATAATTATTGATGATACAGTACATCATACAGTCGATTACACAGTACATTACACATAATTATTGATGATACAGTACATCATACAGTCGATTACACAGTACATTACACATAATTATTGATGATACAGTACATCATACAGTCGATTACAGTACATTACACATAATTATTGATGACTACATACATCATACAGTCGATTACACAGTACATTACACATAATTACTCATACGACACAGTACATCATGCAGTCGATTACACAGTACATTACACATAATTATTGATGAGACAGTACATCATACAGTCGATTACACGTACATTATACATAATTATTGATGACAGTACATATACAGTCGATTACACAGTACATTACACATATAATTATTGATGACACAGTACATCATACAGTCGATTGTTATTGGTGTACATTACACATGTAATTATTGATGACACAGTACATCATACAGTCGATTACACAGTACATTACACATACTATTACGACTCAGTACATCATACAGTTCGATATACAGTACATTACACATCATTGATGACATGGCACATCATACAGCGATTGGCGACAGTACATTACACATAATTATTGATGACTCAGTACATCACAGCGATTACACAGTAAAATATTGCTACTGATAATTATTGATGACACAGTACATCATAGTAATGATTACACAGTACATTACACATAATTATTGATGACCGTACACTATACAGTCATCATATTGTGCACATATTAAGAATACGATGACACAGTACATCATACAGTCGATTACACAGTACATTACACATAATTATTGATGACACAGTACATCATACAGTCGATTGCTATTGAAATGTAATATTACACATAATTATTGATGATATAGTATATCATACAGTCGATTACACAGTACATTATACATAATTTGTTGATGATGGTACATCATACAGTCGATTATACAGTACATTATACATAATTACGATGATACAGTACATCATACAGTCGATTACACAGTACATTACACATAATTATTGATGACACAGTACTCATGCAGGTTTATTACACAGTACATTACATACACTATTGATATACAGTACATCACACAGTCGATTACATTGTACAGACATATGAGCACATAATTATTGGGATGACAGTACCGCTACAGCTGGGATTACACAGTACATTGGCACACAATTATTGATGACACAGTACACTCAGTACAGTCGATTACACAGTACATTATATATACTGCTGATGATAGCATATCATACAGTCGATTACATATATATTTATACATATTTATTACGATACAGTACATCATACAGTCGATTACACAGTACATTACAATACAATTACGATGACATAAAGCAGACTGCTACAATGATTACACAGTACATTATACATAACGTTCTATTGATGATACAGTACACTACACAGTCGATTACACAGTACATTATACATAATTATTGATGATACAGTACATCATACAGCCTGACAAGTACAGTACATTATACATAATTATTGATGACACAGTACATCATACAGTCAGATTACACAGTACATTACACATAATTATTGACATATAAAGTATCATATGCTGATTGTACACAGTACATTATACATAATTATTGATGATACAGTACATCATACAGTCGATTACACAGTACATTATACATAATTATTGATGACACAGTACATCATACAGTCGATTACACAGTACATTATACATAATTATTGATGATACAGTACATCATACAGCTTTGAGATTACACAGTACATTATACAATTATTGATGACACAGTACATCATACAGTCGATTACACAGTACATTACACATAATTATTGATGACACAGTACATCATACAGTCGATTACACACAGTACATATACATAATTATTGATGATACAGTACATCATACAGTCGATTACACAGTACATTATACATAAATTTGTTGATGATACAGTACATCATACAGTCGATTACACAGTACATTACACATACTTATTGATGACACAATACATCATACAGTCGATTACACAGTACATTACACATATCATTACATTGTGCAGCATCATACAGTCGATTACACAGTACATTATACATAATTATTACACAGTACATCATACAGTCGATTACACAGTACATTACATATAATTATTGATGATACAGTACATCATACAGTCGATTACACAGTACATTATACATAATTATTGATGACACAGTACATCATACAGTCGATTACACAGTACATTATACATAATTATTGATGATACAGTACATCATACAGTCGATTACACAGTACATTATACATAATTATTGATGACACAGTACATCATACAGTCGATTAAGTACAGTACATTATATATAATTATTGATGATACAGTACATCATACAGTCGATTACACAGTACATTATACATAATTATTGATGACACAGTACATCATACAGTCGATTACACAGTACATTACACATAATTATTGATGATACAGTACATCATACAGTCGATTACACAGTACATTACAATACAATTATTGATGATACAGTACATCATACAGTCGATTACACAGTACATTATACATAATTATTGATGATACAGTACATCATACAATGATTACACAGTACATTACACATAATTATTGATGACACAGTACATCATACAGTCGATTACACAGTACATTACACATAATTATTGATGACACAGTACATCATACAGTCGATTACACAGTACATTATAATATAATTATTGATGATACAGTACATCATACAGTCGATTACACAGCACATTATACATAATTATTGATGACAGTACATCATACAGTCGATTACACAGTACATTATACATAATTATTGATGATACAGTACATCATACAGTCGATTACAATAGTACATTACACATAATTATTGATGACACAGTACATCATACAGTCGATTACACAGTACATTACACTATTGATGACACAGTACATCATACAGTCGATTACACAGTACATTATACATAATTATTGATGATACAGTACATCATACAGTCGATTACACAGTACATTATACTACAATTATTGATGATACAGTACATCATACAGTCGATTACACAGTACATTACACATAATTATTGATGACACAGTACATCATACAGTCGATTACACAGTACATTACACATAATTATTGATGATACAGTACATCATACAGTCGATTACACAGTACATTATACATAATTATTGATGATACAGTACATCATACAGTCGATTACACAGTACATTATACATAATTATTGATGACACAGTACATCATACAGTCGATTACACAGTACATTATACATAATTATTGATGATACAGTACATCATACAGTCGATTACACAGTACATTATACATAATTATTGATGACAACAGTACATCATACAGTCGATTACACAGTACATTACACATAATTATTGATGATACAGTACATCATACAGTCGATTACACAGTACATTACACATAATTATTGATGATACAGTACATCATACAGTCGATTACACAGTACATTACACAATTATTGATGATACAGTACATCATACAGTCGATTACACAAAGTACATTATACATAATTATTGATGACACAGTACATCATACAGTCGATTACACAGTACATTATACATAATTATTGATGATACAGTACATCATACAGTCGATTACACAGTACATTACACATACAATTATTGATGACACAGTACATCATACAGTCGATTACACAGTACATTATACATAATTATTGATGATACAGCACATCATACAGTCGATTACACAGTACATTATACATAATTATTGATGACACAGTACATCATACAGTCGATTACACAGTACATTACACATAATTATTGATGATACAGTACATCATACAGTCGATTACACAGTACATTATACATAATTATTGATGATACAGTACATAGCGCAGTCGATTACACAATTACATTACACATAATTATTGATGATACAGTACACCATACAGTCGATTACACAGTACATTATACATAATTATTGATGATACAGTACATCATACAGTCGGTGTACACAGTACATTACACATAATTATTGATGATACAGTACATCATACAGTCGATTACACAGTACATTATACATAATTATTGATGATACAGTACATCATACAGTCGATTACACAGTACATTACACATAATTATTGATGATACAGTACATCATGCAGTCGATTACACAGTACATTATACATAATTATTGATGACGAGTACATCCTTACAGTCGAATTACACAGTACATTACACATAATTATTGATGATACAGTACATCATACAGTCGATTTCACAGTACATTACACACCAATTATTGATGATACAGTACAACAAGTCGATTACAGTACATTACACATAATTATTGATGACAGAGTACATCATACAGTCGATTACACAGTACATTACATAATTATTGATGACACAGTGCATCATACAGTCGATTACACAGTACATTACACACATATTATTGATGATACAGTACACCATACAGTCGATTACACAGTACATTACACATAATTATTGATGATACAGTACATCATACAGTCGATTTCACAGTACATTACACATAATTATTGATGATACAGTACACATACAGTCGATTACAGTACATTACACATAATTATTGATGACAGAGTACATCATACAGTCGATTACACAGTACATTACACATAATTATTGATGATACAGTACACCATACAGTCGATTACACAGTACATTACACATAATTATTGATGATACAGTACATCATACAGTCGATTACACAGTACATTACACATAATTATTGATGATACAGTACATACAGTCGGTACACAGTACATTACACATAATTATTGATGATACAGTACATCATACAGTCGATTACACAGTACATTATACATAATTATTGATGATACAGTACATCACAGTCGATTACACAGTACATTACACATAATTATTGATGATACAGTACATCATACAGTCGATTACACAGTACATTACACATAATTATTGATGATACAGTACATCATGAAGTCGATTACGGTACATTTACACATAATTATTGATGATACAGTACATCATACAGTCGATTACATAGGTACATTATACATAATTATTGATGATACAGTAAGATGCCATTACAGTCGATTATTACACAGTACATTACACATAATTATTGATGATGTAGTACATCCATACATTAGTCGATTACACAGTACATTACACATAATTATTGATGATACAGTACATCATACAGTCGATTACACAGTACATTGCCACATAAGTTATTGATGATACAGTACATCATACAGTCGATTACACCAGTAGATTATAATAACTTATTGATGATACAGTACATCCATACAAGTCGATTACACAGTACATTACACATAATTATTGATGATACAGTACATCCATACAGTCGAGTTACATATGTGCAAGACATTATACATAATTATTGATGATACAGTACATCATACAGTCGATTACACAGTACATTATACATAATTATTGATGATACAGTACATCCATACAGTCGATTACACAGTACGTTACACATAATTATTGATGATACAGTACATCCATACAAGTTCGATTACAGTAGCACATTACACATAATTATTGATGATACAGTACACCATACAGTCGATTACACAGTACATTACATAATTATTGATGATACGTACATCATACAGTCGATTACACAGTACATTATACATAATTATTGATGATACAGTATCACACAGTCGATTACACAGTACATTACACATAATTATTGATGATACAGTACATCATACAGTCGATTACACGAGTACATTACACATAATTATTGATGATACAGTACATCATACAGTCGATTACACAGTACATTACATAATTATTGATGATACAGTACACCATACAGTCGATTACACAGTACATTACACATAATTATTGATGACAGAGTACATCATACAGTCGATTACACAGTACGTACACATAATTATTGATGATACAATTTTTATCGCCACAGTCGATTACACAGTACATTATACATAATTATTGATGATACAGTACATCATACAGTCGTTCACACAGTACATTATACATAATTATTGATGATACAGTACATCATACAGTCGATTACACAGTACATTACACATAATTATTGATGATACAGTACATCATACAGTCAATTACATTTACATTACACATGAGCAGTGATGATACAGTACACCATACAGTCGATTACACAGTACATTACACATAATTATTGATGATACAGTACATCATACAGTCGATTACACAGTACATTATACATAATTATTGATATGATACAGTACATCACACAGTCAGTTACACGGTACATTACACATAATTATTGATGATACAGTACATCATACAGTCGATTACACAGTACATTACACATAATTATTGATGATACAGTACATCATACAGTCGATTACACAGTACATTACACATAATTATTGATGATACAGTACACCATACAGTCGTTACACAGTACATTACACACCTGTATTATTGATGACGGTACATCATACAGTCGATTACACAGTACATTACACCATTATTGATGATACAGTACATCATACAGTCGATTACACAGTACATTATACATAATTATTGATGATACAGTACATCATACAGTCGATTACACAGTACATTATACATAATTATTGATGATACAGTACATCATACAGTCGATTACACAGTACATTATACATAATTATTGATGATACAGTACATCATACAGTCAATTACACAGTACATTACACATAATTATTGATGATACAGTACATCATACAGTCGATTACACAGTACATTATACATAATTATTGATGATACAGTACATCATACAGTCGATTACACAGTACATTATACATAATTATTGATACAGTACATCACACAGTCGATTACACAGTACATTATACACATAATTATTGATGATACAGTACATCATACAGTCGATTACACAGTACATTACACATAATTATTGATGATACAGTACATCACACAGTCGATTACAGTACATTACACATAATTATTGATGATACAATGCATCATACAGTCGATTACACAGTACATTACACATAATTATTGATGATACAGTACATCATTACAGTCGATTACACAGTACATTATACATAATTATTGATGATACAGTACATCATACAGTCGATTACACAGTACATTATACATATTATGATGATACAGTACATCATACAGTCGATTACACAGTACATTATACATACACATTATTTGATGATACAGTACATCATACAGTCGATTACACAGTACATTACATAATTATTGATGATACAGTACATCACACAGTCGATTACACAGTACATTACACGCAAGGTATTGATGATACAGTACATCATACAGTCGATTACACATTTACGTATACATAATTATTGATGATACAGTACATCATACAGTCGATTACACAGTACATTATACATAATTATTGATGATACAGTACATCATACAGTCGATTACACAGTACATTACACATAATTATTGATATGATACGGTACATCACACAGTCGATTACACAGTACGTATACATAATTATTGATGATACAGTACATCATACGATTAATTTTGGTACATTACACATAATTATTGATGATACAGTACATCATACAGTCGATTACAGTACGTACACACATAATTATTGATGATACAGTACATCATACAGTCGATTACACAGTACATTACACATAATTATTGATGATACATTTATCATACAGTCGATTACACAGTACATTACACATAATTATTGATGATACAGTACATCACACAGTCGATTACACAGTACGTACTTACATAATTATTGATGATACAGTACATCATCACAGTCGATTACACAGTACATTACACATAATTATTGATGATACAGTACATCTATTACAGTCGATTACACAGTACCATTACACATAATTATTGATGATACAGTACATCATACAGTCGATTACACAGTACATTACACATAATTATTGATGATACAGTACATCATACAGTCGATTACACAGTACATTACACATAATTATTGATGATACAGTACATCGCTACAGTCGATTACACAGTACATTACACATATTATTGATGATACAGTACATCGCCTGATGGGTACTGATACATTACACATAATTATTGATGATACAGTACATCACACAGTCGATTACACAGTACATTATACATAATTATTGATGATACAGTACATCATACAGTCGATTACACAGTACATTACACATAATTATTGATGATACAGTACATCATACAGTCGATTACACAGTACATTACACATAATTATTGATGATACAGTACATCATACAGTCGATTACACGGTACATTACACATAATTATTGATGATACAGTACGACTAATACAGTCGATTACACAGTACATTACACATAAAATTATTGATGATACAGTACATCACACAGTCGATTACACAGTACATTATACATAATTATTGATGATACAGTACATCATGCAGTCGATTACACAGTACATTACACATAATGAGTATTGATGATACAGTACATCATACAGTCGATTACACAGTACATTACATAATTATTGATGATACAGTACATCATACAGTCGATTACACAGTACATTACATAATTATTGATGATACAGTACATCATACAGTCGATTACACAGTACGTGCACATAATTATTGATGATACAGTACATCATACAGTCGATTACACAGTACATTACACATAATTATTGATGATACAGTACATCATACAGTCGATTACACGAGTACATTTACATAATTATTGATGATACGGTACATCATACAGTCGGTCTACAGTACATTACACATAATTATTGATGATACAGTACATCCGCAGTCGATTACACAGTACATTATACATAATTATTGATGATGCAATGCATCATACAGTCGTTTTTGGTGATACATTACACATAATTATTGATGATACAGTACATCATACAGTCGTTACACAGTACATTACACATAATTATTGATGATACTAATTACATCATACAGTCGATTACACAGTGATACACATAATTATTGATGATACAGTACATCACACAGTCGTTACACAAGTACATACACATAATTATTGATGATACAGTACATCACACAGTCGATTACACAGTACATTATACATAATTATTGATGATACAGTACATCATACAGTCGATTACACAGTACATTACACATAATTATTGATGATACAGTACATCATACAGTCGATTACACAGTACATTACATAATTATTGATGACCACGAGTACATCATACAGTCGATTACACAGTACATTACACATAATTATTGATATTCACAGTACATCATACAGTCGATTACACAGTACATTACACATAATTATTGATGATACAGTACATCATACAGTCGATTACACAGTACATTACACATAATTATTATTGATGATACAGTACATCATACAGTCGATTACACAGTACATTTACATAATTATTGATGATACAGTACATCATACAGTCGATTACACAGTACATTACACATAATTATTGATGATACAGTATCATACAGTCGATTACACAGTACATTACATAATTATTGATGATACGGTACATCCCCTTGATTCGATTACACAGTACATTACACATAATTATTGATGACACTACATTATACATTCGATTACACAGTACATTACATAATTATTGATGAGACAGTACATCATACAGTCGATTACACAGTACATTACACATAATTATTGATGAGACAGTACATCATACAGTCGATTACACAGTACATTACACATAATTATTGATGAGACAGTACATCATACAGTCGATTACACAGTACATTACATAATTATTGATGAGACAGTACATCATACAGTCAATTACACAGTACATTACACATAATTATTGATGAGACAGTACATCATACAGTCGATTACACAGTACATTACACATAATTATTGATGAGACAGTACATCATACAGTCGATTACACAGTACATTACACATAATTATTGATGACACTACATTATACAGTCGATTACACAGTACATTACACATAATTATTGATGAGACAGTACATCATACAGTCGATTACACAGTACATTACACATAATTATTGATGAGACAGTACATCATACAGTCGATTACACAGTACATTACATAATTATTGATGAGACAGTACAGCCATGATCGATTACACAGTACGTACATAATTATTGATGAGACAGTACATCATACAGTCGATTACAGTACATTACATAATTATTGATGAGACAGTACATCATACAGTCGATTACACAGTACATTACACATAATTATTGATGACACTACATTATACATTCGATTACACAGTACATTACACATAATTATTGATGACACTACATTATACATTCGATTACACAGTACATTACACATAATTATTGATGAGACAGTACATCATACAGTCGATTACACAGTACATTACACATAATTATTGATGACACTACATTATACATTCGATTACACAGTACATTACACATAATTATTGATGACACTACATTATACATTCGATTACACAGTACATTACACATAATTATTGATGACACTACATTATACATTCGATTACACAGTACATTACACATAATTATTGATGACACATTTTATCATACAGTCGATTACACAGTACATTACACATAATTATTGATGACACAGTACATCATACAGTCGATTACACAGTACATTACACATAATTATTGATGACACTACATTATACATTCGATTACATGACACATTACATAATTATTGATGACACAGTACATCATACAGTCGATTACACAGTACATTACATAATTATTGATGACACTACATTATACATTCGATTACACAGTACATTACACATAATTATTGATGAGACAGTACATCATACAGTCAGTTACTGAAATTTATTTTGCTAATTATTGATGACACTACATTATACATTCGATTACACAGTACATTACACATAATTATTGATGAGACAGTACATCATACAGTCGATTACACAGTACAATGCACAGACTATTGATGACACTACATTATACATTCGATTACACAGTACATTACACATAATTATTGATGACACAGTACATCATACAGTCGATTACACAGTACATTACATAATTATTGATGACACTACATTATACATTCGATTACACAATTACATTACACATAATTATTGATGACACAGTACATCATACAGTCGATGCAATTACATTACACATAATTATTGATGACACAGTACATCATACAGTCGATTACACAGTACATTACACATAATTATTGATGACACTACATTATACATTCGATTACACAGTACATTACACATAATTATTGATGACACTACATTATACATTCGATTACACAGTACATTACACATAATTATTGATGACACTACATTATACATTCGATTACACAGTACATTACACATAATTATTGATGACACAGTACATCATACATTCGATTACACAGTACATTACACATAATTATTGATATTACAGTACATCATACAGTCGATTACACAGTACATTACACATAATTATTGATGACACAGTACATCATACAGTCGATTACACAGTACATTACACATAATTATTGATGACACTACATTATACATTCGATTACACAGTACAATACATAATTATTGATGAGACAGTACATCATACAGTCGATTACAAAAGAAGTACATTACACATAATTATTGATGACACTACATTATACATTTCGATTACACAGTACATTACACATAATTATTGATGAGACAGTACATCATACAGTCGATTACACAGTACATTACACATAATTATTGATGACACAGTACATCATACAGTCGATTACACAGTACATTACACATAATTATTGATGACATACAGTACATCGTACAGTCGATTACACAGTACATTACACATAATTATTGATGACACAGTACATCATACAGTCGATTACACAGTACATTACACATAATTATTGATGACACTACATTATACATTCGATTACACAGTACATTACACATAATTATTGATGACACTACATTATACATTCGATTACACAGTACATTACATAATTGTTGATGACACTACATTATACATTCGATTACACAGTACATTACATAATTGTGGGATACATGCACATCATACATTCGATTACACAGTACATTACACATAATTATTGATGACACAGTACATCATACAGTCGATTACACAGTACATTACACATAATTATTGATGACACAGTACATCATACAGTCGATTACACAGTACATTACACATAATTATTGATGACACTACATTATACATTCGATTACACAGTACATTGCACATAATTATTGATGAGACAGTACATCATACAGTCGATTACAAAAAGTACATTACATATAATTATTGATGACACTACATTATACATTCGATTACACAGTACATTACACATAATTATTGATGATACAGTACATCATACAGTCGATTACACAGTACATTACATAATTATTGATGATACAGTGCATCATACAGTCGATTACGTACATTGCAATTATTGATGACACTACATTATACATTCGATTACACAGTACATTACACATAATTATTGATGATACAGTACATCATACAGTCGATTACAAAGTACATTACACATAATTATTGATGAGACAGTACATCATACAGTCGATTACAAAGTACATTACACATAATTATTGATGACACTACATTATACATTCGATTACACAGTACATTACACATAATTATTGATGATACAGTACATCATACATTCGATTACACAGTACATTACACATAATTATTGATGACACAGTACATCATACAGTCGATTACACAGTACATTACACATAATTATTGATGACACTACATTATACATTCGATTACACAGTACATTACACATAATTATTGATGAGACAGTACATCATACAGTCGATTACAAAGTACATTACACATAATTATTGATGACACTACATTATACATTCGATTACACAGTACATTACACATAATTATTGATGAGACAGTACATCACAGCAGTCGATTACAAAGTACATTACACATAATTATTGATGACACTACATTATACATTCGATTACACAGTACATTACACATAATTATTGATGATACAGTACATCATACAGTCGATTACACAGTACATTACACATAATTATTGATGATACAGTACATCATACAGTCGATTACACAGTACATTACACATAATTATTGATGACACTACATTATACATTCGATTACACAGTACATTACACATAATTATTGATGATACAGTACATCATACAGTCGATTACAAAGTACATTACACATAATTATTGATGAGACAGTACATCATACAGTCGATTACAAAGTACATTACACATAATTATTGATGACACTACATTATACATTCGATTACACAGTACATTACACATAATTATTGATGAGACAAAAGTTACATCATACAGTCGATTACAAAGTACATTACACATAATTATTGATGACACTACATTATACATTCGATTACAGTACATTACACATAATTATTGATGAGACAGTACATCATACAGTCGATTACAAAGTACATTACACATAATTATTGATGACACTACATTATACATTCGATTACACAGTACATTACACATAATTATTGATGATACAGTACATCATACAGTCGATTACAAAGTACATTACACATAATTATTGATGAGACAGTACATCATACAGTCGATTACAAAGTACATTACACATAATTATTGATGACACTACATTATACATTCGATTACACAGTACATTACACATAATTATTGATGATACAGTACATCATACATTCCGATTACACAGTACATTACACATAATTATTGATGATACAGTACATCATACAGTCGATTACAAAGTACATTACACATAATTATTGATGAGACAGTACATCATACAGTCGATTACAAAGTACATTACACATAATTATTGATGATACAGTACATCATACAGTGGATTACAAAGTACATTACACATAATTGTTGATGAGACAGTACATCATACAGTCGATTACAAAGTACATTACACATAATTATTGATGAGACAGTACATCATACAGTCGATTACAAAGTACATTACACATAATTATTGATGATACAGTACATCATACAGTCGATTACAAAGTACATTACACATAATTATTGATGATACAGTACATCATACAGTCGATTACAAAGTACATTACACATAATTATTGATGAGACAGTACATCATACAGTCGATTACAAAGTACATTACACATAATTATTGATGATACAGTACATCATACAGTCGATTACACAGTACATTACACATAATTATTGATGATACAGTACATCATACATTCGATTACACAGTACATTACACATAATTATTGATGATACAGTACATCATACAGTCGATTACAAAGTACATTACACATAATTATTGATGAGACAGTACATCATACAGTCGATTACAAAGTACATTACACATAATTATTGATGACACTACATTATACATTCGATTACACAGTACATTACACATAATTATTGATGAGACAGTACATCATACAGTCGATTACAAAGTACATTACACATAATTATTGATGACACTACATTATACATTCGATTACACAGTACATTACACATAATTATTGATGAGACAGTACATCATACAGTCGATTACAAAGTACATTACACATAATTATTGATGAGACAGTACATCATACAGTCGATTACAAAGTACATTACACATAATTATTGATGACACTACATTATACATTCGATTACACAGTACATTACACATAATTATTGATGAGACAGTACATCATACAGTCGATTACAAAGTACATTACACATAATTATTGATGACACTACATTATACATTCGATTACACAGTACATTACACATAATTATTGATGAGACAGTACATCATACAGTCGATTACAAAGTACATTACACATAATTATTGATGACACTACATTATACATTCGATTACACAGTACATTACACATAATTATTGATGAGACAGTACATCATACAGTCGATTACAAAGTACATTACACATAATTATTGATGAGACAGTACATCATACATTCGATTACACAGTACATTACACATAATTATTGATGATACAGTACATCATACAGTCGATTACAAAGTACATTACACATAATTATTGATGAGACAGTACATCATACAGTCGATTACAAAGTACATTACACATAATTATTGATGACACTACATTATACATTCGATTACACAGTACATTACACATAATTATTGATGAGACAGTACATCATACAGTCGATTACAAAGTACATTACACATAATTATTGATGACACTACATTATACATTCGATTACACAGTACATTACACATAATTATTGATGAGACAGTACATCATACAGTCGATTACAAAGTACATTACACATAATTATTGATGACACTACATTATACATTCGATTACACAGTACATTACACATAATTATTGATGAGACAGTACATCATACAGTCGATTACAAAGTACATTACACATAATTATTGATGACACTACATTATACATTCGATTACACAGTACATTACACATAATTATTGATGAGACAGTACATCATACAGTCGATTACAAAGTACATTACACATAATTATTGATGACACTACATTATACATTCGATTACACAGTACATTACACATAATTATTGATGAGACAGTACATCATACAGTCGATTACAAAGTACATTACACATAATTATTGATGACACTACATTATACATTCGATTACACAGTACATTACACATAATTATTGATGAGACAGTACATCATACAGTCGATTACAAAGTACATTACACATAATTATTGATGACACTACATTATACATTCGATTACAAAGTACATTACACATAATTATTGATGACACAGTACATCATACAGTCGATTACACAGTACATTACACATAATTATTGATGATACAGTACATCATACAGTCGATTACACAGTACATTACACATAATTATTGATGATACAGTACATCATACAGTCGATTACACAGTACATTACACATAATTATTGATGATACAGTACATCATACAGTCGATTACACAGTACATTACACATAATTATTGATGATACAGTACATCATACAGTCGATTACACAGTACATTACACAATTAATTATTGATGACACAGTACATCATACAGTCGATTACACAGTACATTACACATAATTATTGATGATACAGTACATCATACAGTCGATTACACAGTACATTACACATAATTATTGATGACACAGTACATCATACAGTCGATTACACAGTACATTACACATAATTATTGATGACACAGTACATTATACAGTCGATTACACAGTACATTACACATAATTATTGATGACACTACATTTTACAGTCGATTA
This sequence comes from Ascarosepion bandense, assembly GCA_037127315.1. NCBI lineage: Eukaryota > Metazoa > Mollusca > Cephalopoda > Sepiida > Sepiidae > Ascarosepion > Ascarosepion bandense. The sequence continues at coordinate 596 of JBBBDQ010028181.1, read as the reverse complement.
CACAGTACATTACACATAATTAATGACGGCACTACATTATACAGTCGATTACACAGTACATTACACATAATTATTGATGACACTACATTATACATTCGATTACACAGTACATTACACATAATTATTGATGATACAGTACATCATACAGTCGATTACACAGTACATTACACATAATTATTGATGATACAGTACATTATACAGTCGATTACACAGTACATTACACATAATTATTGATGATACAGTACATCATACAGTCGATTACACAGTACATTACACATAATTATTGATGATACAGTACATCATACAGTCGATTACACAGTACATTACACATAATTATTGATGATACAGTACATCATACAGTCAATTACACAGTACATTACACATAATTATTGATGATACAGTACATCATACAGTCGATTACACAGTACATTACACATAATTATTGATGATACAGTACATCATACAGTCGATTACACAGTACATTACACATAATTATTGATGATACAGTACATCATACAGTCGATTACACAGTACATTACACATAATTATTGATGACACAGTACATCATACAGTCGATTACACAGTACATTACACAT
>JBBBDQ010028173.1:0-10425 GCA_037127315.1 Ascarosepion bandense | reverse complement strand
TTAGAAAAGAGAAAACGGAAACGCATACCAACAGAGGCAGAGATGGCTTCTTCACCTGTTCGGCCGTTATTGTTGATGTGAATCGTTTTAATGGAGTTGATAATTTGTGACTTTCCAATATGTCCCATAATATTCCAGTTTCACAAACAGATAAGTCACAATATTCTAGGTCAATTCGACGAAATTGGCTTTTCCATGTATCGTAAATTTACACCAGCATTTCAGACCGAAAATTCAAGCGCTTGTGTATTTGTAACGCGGTGGATCGGGTCATAGTGTTTAATCCAATGAACTGTTGATTCGACCACCAGGAATTTTAATAGTTAGTTTTATATTCTATTTTGATATAGGCAGTAGACCTTAGACTAATTGTATGACCTTATCCTTTCAGTAGAGATTCAAATCTGATTGACTTTCAGTATATAACATATAGTTTATTCGCACAAGAAAGAAATGAAAACTATCAATTAAATATACCTTCAATATGTCTGCCTTAGTCTCACAATAGATAAGTGCAATATTCCGATTAATTCGACAAAATAACTTTCCATGAATCATCAACAATTTATAGACAGTATTTCGAATGAAATCATAAGACTGCGATGTCTCTCTAGCGCAGTGAATAACTTTAAATCCAGAGGCCGTGGGTTCGAATACCTTGAGATGATGCTAATTTATGTATAACAGCGTTTAGTGCTACTTTTATATATTCAAGCAATGATCAAATACATATTGTCTCACGAATAGTTGAGCATGGTTGATAATTTGCTTGACTTACAATATATCATATAACGTTTAGTCTACAATAAATATAAACGCATATCTTCTATTCGTCAAAATAGGATTCTATGAATCATCGCTGTATTTTACAGACTGTTTTTGCCGGTATTTATGATACATTGTAGGTAAAGCAATGGAATGATGGAATTTGGAGATTTAATTCAGGAGGACGAATTTCACAAAGGTGATGTTGCAATTCTACCGTATCTTCTGTCAGAAATGAAAGTATAATTTCAATGGGCTGTTTATCAAATATTGCAAATCACTTGACAATAATTACAGTTACATATTGAAAATTATCAAGGATGTTTATCCTAGTTACCTCAAGAGTCCAACTTATGATTGGGAAAGGAAATCCATTCTTGGTCATTTCCTGAAAGATTTCACTGAATTAGCAAAATTGAATGAAGAGGATTTAGAAAAACAGAAAGCATTTCAATGGTCTAATTGGAAAGAACAAAATAGCAAAGAAATAACAATTATTGATCTTACCCACCAGTAAGTGTAACAGATTCTTTTTAAGTATTAAATAGTGAAAAGGTGGTCATACTGCTAAATACTGAAACAAAATGCATAAAGCATATTAGGTATTGGATTCATAGAGTGCTCTTGCTGTGACTAAATAACATTTAAATCCACATAAATTTAAAAGGACAGACATTAGATGTTACTACCACTGAACTTGTTAATGTTGCTAATATTGTCTTTTGTAAAAATATTACATTGACAATTAAATAATGCTTAATTAAACAAATATATAAAAGTGTGGATATGTAAAAACTGTCATTTATTTTGGTATAATGAGTTCAAGAGAAATATAAAATCTTTAAAGTTTTTAACTTAATGTTGTTATATGCCTTCTTGTTTTGGATGTCTACTTTCTAAATTCTTTTTCTTTTCTTTTTTATAGCATGTCATAAGTGAACTCTACATTCTCTTGCAGCATAAATTAAGTAGTAAATTCTACCATTTGGAAAATAGTACAATGAATGTAAAGTTATACAGATCTAATTACACTTGAAACTGAAGAACTAGAGTTTTTAGACTATATTTTTATAGGAGAACAACATAAGTGCAAATGGGTAAATTGTATTGCCATTTTATATTTTCATTTTTACATATGTGTATTGTTGTCTTTATTTTTGTCCTTTTTAGTATAGTTAGGTCAGTTGGGCACCATCTAAGAAAAGAGCACCATGACACAATTTACTCCATCAGAAATTTGGAAACTGCATGCTGTATTGCTTGGCATTCAAGCTGAGCTTCAGTACACAAATATTTCAAGTGTTTGGGTATCAATCTGAAGGACAGTGCACAATATTCAGAAAGAGTTGCCTTTTATATATATAAATGATTTTCCCTTTTATTGTAAGAACTGCAACCTTAGAAACTACAGATATGGTTTTCTTATATCTTTGTCTATGTGTATATGGGGTTGGGTGAGAAAATTGGACACTCCTGGGTATGAACCTGATTTTTTCGATTATCAATATTTATGAAGTTTCTCCATTTCCAAAACCTAGCCTAGAACACTCACAGACATACCATTTGCTAAAATTTTCAAGAAAATCGGTTCAGCTACGTTCAAAATCTATAAATGGACACACACACACACACACACACACACACACACACACACACACACACACACACACACAAAGTTCCATATAAATGATTTGAATTAGATGGTCATATTTAATTTGTCTTCATTGGCCACCTCCTGGAGGAATTCGACTGGAGAATTCTGCCCCTTAAAAGTGCTTTAATAGTACTTATTGATGACTTAGCATATAAAAATAGAAATTCCATAATATTGTTAATGTAGAAGGCAAATTAAAATTTCTTGATAAAAATTTCTGAAGTGTTGTTAGGAAGCAAGAAACACTTACTATCTGCAGCATCATCAAATCCCCATCAAAAATCAATCCTAGCTGGACCAGCTCCACTGGGGTGTGCAGACACGCAGTGGACGTCAACTATTCTCAACGGCCGTTCTCCATGCTGATGTTGCCGGGAGTTTGTTGAAAAGTCGAATTCCAAACTTGAGGGGTACAAGATAAAACTATAAGGAATGAACTTTCCCAACTTGGATGAGTTGAAACGATGCTTTATTTGTTTCAGACTTAGTCTTTTCGGTTGGGGCAGACGATGTGACACACAGCTCTAACTCTAATTAATGGAGATCAAATGCCGAAATGACCGACTCAAGACAAACGGAGTTTCTACTTCAAGCACACCGTGCCGGCTGAACTGCTCAACTGAACGGTACTAACTGATTGGCTCGGAAAAATCGCACATTTTATTTAAACTAATCCAGAAATGCTTAGACCACCGGGCGATAAGCATTGGCAGCTGTAAGTCCAAAATTTCAAGGTACTTAAATTTTGCTTCATTTGATGTCAAACATCCCGGCAGACATCCCGTATTTTCCAGGATTTTTTTTTATCTTTTTATCTTAATAAAGCTTCCTGTTAAGGCTATTGGATGTTTTTATAAGCTATGACACTTTACCCGTAACCAGGCGGTTTTTATTGCCTGGAGAAAGGGAAAATTCTATTATCTTTACTTTATTTTCTTAATGTGTGGTTAAGATACAATAAAAAGTTTGACCTAGTCAACCAAAATCTATTTTCCTAAAGGTTATCTTTTTATCACATCAAATCACTTAGTCAAATGTACCGGAAGACTGATAGGATTTAACAGTAATCTGATACCCTTTTCTCTTCCACAAATTTCCTTATAAAAGAAAAAGCGTTTATTTATTTATTTTTTCTCTTCTTTTTTCACTTTTATTTAAACGAAAAATGTTTTTAAACTATTTTTCTATTCTTAACCATTTTCTATTTTAATCTATTATAATAAAATACATATTTTACAAATCCACACTTAATATATGCTTAGTTATCATATCACACTGTCTCTTGATTTTACTGTACATGTGTTTTGTAGAGATGTGGAAATGAATACCGGTAGGGGACTATAAGCTTCCTAAAATGTAACTGATCAAAATACTCTTGAAATTCTAATGAAAAACTTGAAGAAAATGAACACAGAAAAACAGCAAACCAAACCTCCAAATATGATTTTTTATATTAAAATGGCTACTATTGATGCAAAAAGAATCCATCTTTAGTTCCATCAAATTTTATGAGCAGCTAAACTTAACGACACTGGACAAAACTTTAGGACACTTCAAAGAAATGACTGACATTTTCTTTATTTTTATATAATTGCTCCCTAAAGGGTGAAGAATATTAGAGACAGCAAAAATATAATTTTACCAAACTATTCAACCATTAAAAGGCCGCTTCCCGGTTCACACTCTACCCACGTCTATTGAACAGGTGTGAGGCTCGTCCCTTGTTCCTGTTTGGGATGTAGTTTCCAGCCTTCTTTTTTCTAATCTTTTTATTTTTACGTAGCCCCCTGCATCAGTGGCATTACCGCCTTGCTCGGGGTGATATGATTAAAAAAAATTAAAAAAAAATAAGGTGCTATATCCTGTTATTTCGGCAGTAGACCGTATTAGTGTCTCAGGCAATCCAACTATATAGTCGAGTTGATAATTTGCTTGACTTTCTAAAAGTCTTATGACGATCAGTTTCAACAAAATGAATACGTTGAAATATTCAATTTAATATTATTACTTCAATTCCGATGAATAACTTTAAATGTTCTATTAAATATTATTACTTACTTGTATCATCTGGAAATTTCAAAGATGTTTTTGAATGAAAGTCATGCCTATGCATTTGTCCTGGCGCAGTGGATAGCGCTGGACTTCTAACCCGGAGGCCGTGGGTTCGAGTCCCTGGGGATGTTGGTAATTTCTTTTATATTCTATTTTGATATATATAGGCAGTAGACCTTTAATTGTATGACGAAATTCTTTCAGTAGAGATTCTATTTGCATTTCTCTTCGCTATATCACATAAAGTTTATTCGGACAAGAAATAAGTGAGAAAACTATCAATTAAATATACTTCAGATACAACATATGAAATCTATATGGAATTATTTTTCCAATGTGAATTTAGGGTTGTATGTAGTCGTTGTGTCACATGATGAAAAACGCGATGGAATTCTAATCCAGACACTGTGTTTAGAATCCCCACCAGGGATGTTGACATTTTGTATATAATGTGATATATTCTGTTTAGATTGTTCGGCAATAGATAATATTATTATTATTCTTTTTAATCATATCACCCCAAGCAAGGCGGTAATGCCACTGATGTGCAGGGGGCTACGTATGAGCGTGAAAGATTAGAAAAACCGGGGAAACCGCATTAAACAGGAAACAAGAGATGAGCATCTTCACCTGTTCAATAGATTATTGACTGATGGAATCGTTTTAATAGAGTTGATAATTTGCTTGACTTTCAATATGTCCCATAATGTTCAGTTTCACAATAGATAAGTGCAATATTCCGATTAATTCGACAAAATAGGCTTCCGCTGTATCATCAAGAATTTACATAGCATTTCGAATGAACATTTACGCTTCGGCAACGTAGTACGTAGCAATGGTGGATAGGGTGCAGGTATTTAAATCCGTAGACTGTGGGTTCGACTCCCACCAGGAATTTTGACAGTTAGTTTTATATTCTATTTTGATATATAGGCAGTAGACCGTTAATTGTATGACCTTATCCTTTCAGTAGAGATTCAAATCTGATTGACTTTCAGTATATAACATATAAAACACATTTAACAAGAAAGAAATGAAAACTATCAATTAAATATACCTTCAATATGTCACATAACGCTTAGTCTCACAATAGATAAGTGCAATATTCCGATTAATTCGACAAAATAGCGCTGTGAATCATCAACAATTTACATAGACAGTATTTCGAGCAAAGACTCTTTGAAACGGCGTTGTCCTGTAGCCCAGTGAATAGCGCGCTTTACTATTAATTCAGAGCCGTGTGTTCGAATACCATCAGGGATGATGCAAATTTGTATGTAACAACGTTTAGTTCTATTCTTATATATTCCAGCAATGATCAGTATTATTGTCTCACGGAATAATTTGAGTAGAGTTGATAATTTGCTGGACTTACAATATATCATATAACGTTTAGTCTACAATAAATTTAAACGCATATCTTCTATTTGTCAAAATAGGATTCTGAATCATCGCTGTATTTTATAGACTGTTTTGCATGGTAATTTGTAATTACGTTGTGTAGGTAAAGCAATGGAATGATGGTTGGAGATTTAATTCCGGGAGGACAATTTCCACAAAGAAATTGATGTTTTGTATATAAGGTGCTATATCCTATTTAGATATTTTAATGATAGACCACCGTATTAGTGTCTCAGGCAATCCATCTAGTAGAGTTGATAATTTGCTTGACTTTCTAAAAGTCTTATGACGATCAGTCTCAACAAAATGAATAGTGAAATATTCAATTCAATATTATTACTTCAATTCCGATGAATAACTTTAAATTTTCTATTAAATATTATTACTTACTTGTATCATCTGGAAATTTCAAAGATGTTTTTTGAATGAGAGAGGATGTCGATGCATTGTCCCTGTAGCGCAGTGGATAACGCGCTGGACTTCTAATCCAGAGGCTGTGGGTTCGAATCCCACCAGGGATGTTTACAATTTGTTTTATATTCTATTTCGATATATAGGCAGTAGACCATTAATTGTATGACGAGAGATCCTTCAAATACAACATATGAAATCTATATGGAATTATTTTCAATGTGAGTTTAGGGTTGTATGTGCTGTTGTGGCGCAGTAGAAAACGCGATGGAATTCTAATCCAGACACTGTGTTTAGAATCCCACCAGGGATGTTGACATTTTGTTTATAATGTGATATATTCTATTTAGATACTTCGGCAATAGATATTATTATTATTATATCATTTTCATCACTTGTTTCGATTTCTGCTTTGGTCTCATTACCAACCAAGTCTGCGGGGAGATCTAAGGCAGGTAGTGGCGTGTTGTTATGGCTCCATTTCATGTTTTCTATCTTCCATAACATCATCTCCAGCATTACATAGATAATGTTTTCCTTAGTGTGTGGGCTGTACTTAATAAGACAATTTTTTGTATGTCTATTAAGCTGGGGTTTCCAGGGATTCTTTCAATGTGTTGTTTTGTTCCATTTTTTATCATTCCAAATTGCACCTACTATCACTGGCACAACTCTTGTTTTTCAATTTCCATTTTTTCTATTTCAGGTCTTTATATTTTGAATAGGTTACTTGATTGCCATGTTACAATCCGCTGGACAAACCATATCAATTAATAGACAAGTTTTCTCCTTCTGGGTTTAACAATAATGTCTGGCCTGTTTGCTTCGAATTTTTCTGTCTGTGTAGATGGTGTAATCCCATAGAATGGTTACATCTTCTATTTCTGTAACCGGTGCTGATGTTCACTTTAGTGTTTGCCTACAGCTTTTCCATAATGTTTGCATATTGCCCAATGTAAATATTGCCCAACTCTATCGTGGCGATTTTTATATTCATTTGGGGCAAGCACAGAACAACCTGAAGTTAGGAGGTCTATTGTTTCTTGGTGTTTATCACAAAACCTGCATTTGGATCCATATTATTATGCATAATATTTGCCTGAAAGTTTCTCGTGAAAAGACTTTGGTCTTGTGCTGCAAGAATAAAGCCTTCAGTTTCGGACTTTCATCCAGATGCACGTAACCATCGATGATATTAACTTTGTCAACATTGGATTTGTGTACGTACTGGATATTGGCCATGCGAGTTTGTCTTGCCAGCTGTTTCATCTGTTCAAGAGCTTTATCTTTGGCTTTCATTTCATATTCTTTGCCCGCAATAGTCGGCTCTTGTTCAATTCTGCTTTTCTACAGAATCTACTAACTGTAAATCTTGTTTGAATTTACTGCCTTCTTTTATTATTGAATATTTTTTCTTTCTTTCTTTCATGTGCCTTACTAATTGTATCATCAATCCTTTGTTGTTTCTATGTATGTTAGTAAGCCAATGGTTATTGTCTTGTATGACAATTCCAGCTGAATAAGACCTCTTCCACCTTCTTTACGGGGTATGTATAGACGGTCTACATCAGCCTTTGGATGATGCATCTTATGCTCAGAAAGAAGCTTTCTTGTTTTAGCATCCATTCGCCTGATGTCGTTTAGAGTCCAGTTTAAGATGTTAAAGATACAATGGACAACTGATTGCAAGGACTGTCAAGCTAGCCATAACTCTATTCTTTGCCATTGATTTAATTCCAGTTTTTTAATATTAATTCATAGCCTTCTATGGCCTCTTTACACTATTTCTTTCATTTTTTTATGGTGAATGTTTTCCCTCTCATTTACATAGGTATTTATAAGCTACTTCTGGTTTCAATTCTTTTTTTATTGTTACAGCAGGATTATAGGCTAATTGAGGATGTTTCTTTTATTGATCCACGTAAAACTGTAGCTTTAGCACATTTATTCAAATTAAATTTCATTCCAATGTCTTCGCTGAAGCATTTAAGTTTGCAGAAGACCTTCCAGTTCATTATCATTCTTAGCATATAACTTTAAGTCATCCATGTAAAATAGATGGCTTATTTTTAATACCTATTTTATAACCACATTCTGTCTTATTAAGTTGACTGGTTAGTGCTATTAATGATATGCAGAATAGTAAGGGAGATAAAGAATCACCTTGAAATATACCTCTTTTGATGTTTATTTCATCAGACTTATAGGTTCCATAAATATGATTGAGGTAAAGGGTTGTTTTCCATATAGACATGCACTGTTTGATGAAATTTATGATGACGGGCGATATCTTGTATATATTTAAAGTCTTTAAAATCCAGTCATGGCACAGTATCGAATGCCTTTCGATAGTCTATCCAGGCTGTACTAAGATTTTCTTTGTGCTGTAGCAGTATTATTATTATTATTATTATTATTATTATTATTATTTTTATGATTATTATTATTATTATTATTATTATTATTATTATTATTATTATTTAATCATATCACCGCAAGCAAGGCGGTAATGCCACTGATGTGCAGGGGACTACATAAGAGAAGATTAGAAAAGAGAACACCGGAAACCGCATCCTAAACAGGAAACAAGGGATGAGCCTCTTCACTTGTTCAATAGATTATTGACTGACGGAATCGTTTTAATAGAGTTGATAATTTTTTTGACTTTCTAAATGTCAATGACGGTCAGTCTCAACAAAAGGAATACGTTGAAAAATTCAATTCAATATTATTACTTGAATTTCTAATAATGAATAACTTTAAATTATCTATGAAATATTATTACTTGTATCATCGAAAATTTGAAAGATGTTTTTGAATAAAATGTACCTGCCGGTGTATTGTCCCTGTAGCGCAGTGGATAACGTGCTGGACTTTTTAATCCAGAGCCGTGGGGTCGAGTCCCACCAGGGATGTTGATAATTTGTTTATACTCTATTTTGATATATAGGCAGTAGACCGTTAATTGTATGACGAAATCCTTTCAGCAGAGATTCTAATTTGATTGACTTTTCGATATCACATAAAGTTTATTCACACAAGAAATAATTGAAAACTATCAATTAAATAGGCTTCAGATTAAATATATAAAATTATATGGAATTATTTTTGTAATGTGAAACTAGGGTTATGTAGTCGCTTTGGCGCAACGGAAAATGCGATGGAATTCTAATCGAACGTTGTGTTTAGAATCCCACCAGGGATTTTGACATTTGTATATAATGTAATATATTCTGTTGGGTGTTCGGCAATAGATAGTATTATTGAATGACAGAATCGTTTTAATAGAGTTGATAATTTCCTTGACTTTCAATATGTCACATAACGTTTAGTTTCGCAATAGATAAGTGCAATATTCCGATTGATTCGACAAATTAGGCTTCCATGAATCATCAATAATTTACATAGTATTTCGAATGAAAATCATTTCGGCGCTGTAGTCCCTGTAGCCCTGTTCTATTCTATTCTATTTAGATATTTCGGTAATAAATGGTGTTATTAACTGACGGACTCGTTTTGATAGAGTTTCATCCAGAAGTTTTAATCCCGCAGCGATGTTGACATTTTTTATAATTAGTTTTATATCCTTTTTTTATTTTTCTGCAATAGGCAGCTGGAACGCAATGAACTAATCTATTCAACTGAAAATGAACGTTTAAAGAAGGCTGATCGATAAAAGCTGGCCAGATCGCGACTAAAAAGTTAAAACATTAACCTAACCTCTCCCAAAATGTGTCTAGCCTGAAGGAACCGTTTTAAAAGACGAAAAGTGGAGCAAATTATCTCAAATAAACTGGCAAGAAATATAACTGAAATTTATATGATAACAAGCAAGATGTATTTCGCATACACAACAATTCTGAATCATTATTGCTTATATAAGGTTAAAAACGATTATATATGATTTCTGTCGTGATCTAGTATATTTTATGACATTGGTAGCTAAAAGAACTGGCGCGTCTTACTCTGAGATGGAGGGTAGGAATCCTGATCAGGATCCCCGATCAGTATTTTAAGAGCATTGCTGTTGTCGCGGTGTGCCTGATCAACACTCTCACTTTGTGTAAACAATCCCGGATACGCCCGTCGGAAGAGAACAGTCACGACACGTGTGTGCTAAAAAATAGCAATGACCTCTTTTC
>JBBBDQ010028170.1:0-21263 GCA_037127315.1 Ascarosepion bandense | reverse complement strand
TCGAAGTTGTTTTTTGGAAATCCGTTTCATTTTAATTAATATAATTATGTATTGTTGGTCATTTTATGATAATTATGTGTGGTTAGATAATTTTTACTATAAATATGTATTGTTGGTCATTTTATGATAATTATGTGTGGATTTGGTCATTTTACTATAAATATGTATTGTTGGTCATTTTATGATAATTATATGTGGTTGGTCATTTTACAATAATTATGTGTGGTTGGTCATTTTACTATAAATATGTATTGTTGGTCATTTTACAATAATTATGTGTGGTTGGTCATTTTACAATAATTATGTGTGGTTGGTCATTTTACAATAATTATGTGTGGTTGGTCATTTTACTATAAATATGTATTGTTGGTCATTTTACAATAATTATGTGTGGTTGGTCATTTTACAATAATTATGTGTGGTTGGTCATTTTACAATAATTATGTGTGGTTGGTCATTTTACTATAAATATGTATTGTTGGTCATTTTACAATAATTATGTGTGGTTGGTCATTTTACAATAAATATGTATTGTTGGTCATTTTACAATAATTATGTGTGGTTGTTCATTTTACAATAATTATGTGTGGTTGGTCATTTTACAATAATTATATGTGGTTGGTCATTTACAATAATTATGTGTGGTTGGTCATTTTACTATAAATATGTATTGTTGGTCATTTTACAATAATTATGTGTGGTTGGTCATTTTACTATAAATATGTATTGTTGGTCATTTTATGATAATTATGTGTGGTTGGTCATTTTACAATAATTATGTGTGGTTGGTCATTTTACAATAATTATGTGTGGTTGGTCATTTTACAATAATTATGTGTGGTTGGTCATTTTACTATAAATATGTATTGTTGGTCATTTACAATAATTATGTGTGGTTGGTCATTTTACAATAATTATGTGTGGTTGGTCATTTTACAATAATTATGTGTGGTTGGTCATTTTACTATAAATATGTATTGTTGGTCATTTTACAATAATTATGTGTGGTTGGTCATTTACAATAAATATGTATTGTTGGTCATTTTACAATAATTATGTGTGGTTGGTCATTTTACAATAATTATGTGTGGTTGGTCATTTTACAATAATTATATGTGGATGGTCATTTTACAATAATTATGTGTGGTTGGTCATTTTACTATAAATATGTATTGTTGGTCATTTTACAATAATTATGTGTGGTTGGTCATTTTACTATAAATATGTATTGTTGGTCATTTTATGATAATTATGTGTGGTTGGTCATTTTACAATAATTATGTGTGGTTGGTCATTTTACAATAATTATGTGTGGTTGGTCATTTTACAATAATTATTGTGTGGTTTGGTCATTTTACTATAAATATGTATTGTTGGTCATTTTTACAATAATTATGTGTGGTTGGTCATTTTACAATAATTATGTGTGGTTGGTCATTTTACAATAATTATGTGTGGTTGGTCATTTTACTATAAATATGTATTGTTGGTCATTTTACAATAATTATGTGTGGTTGGTCATTTTACAATAAATATGTATTGTTGGTCATTTTACAATAATTATGTGTGGTTGGTCATTTTACAACCATTATGTGTGGTTGGTCATTTTACAATAATTATATGTGGTTGGTCATTTTACAATAATTATGTGTGGTTGGTCATTTTACTATAAATATGTATTGTTGGTCATTTTACAATAATTATGTGTGGTTGGTCATTTTACTATAAATATGTATTGTTGGTCATTTTACAATAATTATGTGTGGTTGGTCATTTTACAATAAATATGTATTGTTGGTCATTTTACAATAATTATGTGTGGTTGGTCATTTTACAATAAATATGTATTGTTGGTCATTTTACAATAATTATGTGTGGTTGGTCATTTTACAATAAATATGTATTGTTGGTCATTTTACAATAATTATGTGTGGTTGGTCATTTTACTATAAATATGTATTGTTGGTCATTTTATGATAATTATGTGTGGTTGGTCATTTTACAATAAATATGTATTGTTGGTCATTTTACAATAATTATGTGTGGTTGGTCATTTTACAATAAATATGTATTGTTGGTCATTTTATGATAATTATGTGTGGTTGGTCATTTTACAATAAATATGTATTGTTGGTCATTTTATGATAATTATGTGTGGTTGGTCATTTTACAATAAATATGTATTGTTGGTCATTTTATGATAATTATGTGTGGTTGGTCATTTTACAATAAATATGTATTGTTGGTCATTTTACAATAATTATGTGTGGTTGGTCATTTTACTATAAATATGTATTGTTGGTCATTTTACAATAATTATGTGTGGTTGGTCATTTTACAATAAATATGTATTGTTGGTCATTTTATGATAATTATGTGTGGTTGGTCATTTTACAATAAATATGTATTGTTGGTCATTTTATGATAATTATGTGTGGTTGGTCATTTTACAATAAATATGTATTGTTGGTCATTTTTACAATAATTATGTGTGGTTAGTCCATTTACAATAAATATGTATTGTTGGTCATTTTATGATAATTATGTGTGGTTGGTCATTTTTTTACAATAAATATGTATTGTTGGTCATTTTATGATAATTATGTGTGGTTGGTCATTTTACAATAAATATGTATTGTTGGTCATTTTTACAATAATTATGTGGTTGGTCATTTTATTAAATATGTATTGTTGGTCATTTTATGATAATTATGTGTGGTTGGTCATTTTTACAATAAATATGTATTGTTGGTCATTTTATGATAATTATGTGTGGTTGGTCATTTTACAATAAATATGTATTGTTGGTCATTTTATGATAATTATGTGTGGTTGGTCATTTTACAATAAATATGTATTGTTGGTCATTTTACAATAATTATGTGTGGTTAGTCATTTTACTATAAATATGTATTGTTGGTCATTTTATGATAATTATGTGTGGTTGGTCATTTTACAATAAATATGTATTGTTGGTCATTTTACAATAATTATGTGTGGTTGGTCATTTTACAATAAATATGTATTGTTGGTCATTTTATGATAATTATGTGTGGTTGGTCATTTTACAATAAATATGTATTGTTGGTCATTTTATGATAATTATGTGTGGTTGGTCATTTTACAATAAATATGTATTGTTGGTCATTTTATGATAATTATGTGGTTGGTCATTTTACAATAAATATGTATTGTTGGTCATTTTACAATAATTATGTGTGGTTGGTCATTTTACTATAAATATGTATTGTTGGTGTTTACAATAATTATGTGTGGTTGGTCATTTTACAATAAATATGTATTGTTGGTCATTTTATGATAATTATGTGTGGTTGGTCATTTTACAATAAATATGTATTGTTGGTCATTTTACAATAATTATGTGTGGTTGGTCATTTTACTATAAATATGTATTGTTGGTCATTTTTACAACTAATTATGTGTGGTTGGTCATTTTAATAAATATGTATTGTTGGTCATTTTATGATAATTATGTGTGGTTGGTCATTTTACAATAAATATGTATTGTTGGTCATTTTACAATAATTATGTGTGGTTGGTCATTTTACTATAAATATGTATTGTTGGTCATTTTACAATAATTATGTGTGGTTGGTCATTTTACAATAAATATGTATTGTTGGTCATTTTATGATAATTATGTGTGGTTATTCATTTTACTATAAATATGTATTGTTGGTCATTTTACAATAATTATGTGTGGTTGGTCATTTTACTATAAATATGTATTGTTGGTCATTTTACAATAATTATGTGTGGTTGGTCATTTTACAATAAATATGTATTGTTGGTCATTTTATGATAATTATGTGTGGTTGGTCATTTTACAATAAATATGTATTGTTGGTCATTTTACAATAATTATGTGTGGTTGGTCATTTTACTATAAATATGTATTGTTGGTCATTTTACAATAATTATGTGTGGTTGGTCATTTTACTATAAATATGTATTTGTTGGTCATTTTACAATAATTATGTGTGGTTGGTCATTTTACAATAAATATGTATTGTTGGTCATTTTACAATAATTATGTGTGGTTGGTCATTTTACTATAAATATGTATTGTTGGTCATTTTACAATAATTATGTGTGGTTGGTCATTTTACAATAAATATGTATTGTTGGTCATTTTACAATAATTATGTGTGGTTGGTCATTTTACTATAAATATGTATTGTTGGTCATTTTACAATAAATATGTATTGTTGGTCATTTTATGATAATTATGTGTGGTTGGTCATTTTACAATAAATATGTATTGTTGGTCATTTTACAATAATTATGTGTGGTTGGTCATTTTACTATAAATATGTATTGTTGGTCATTTTACAATAATTATGTGTGGTTGGTCATTTTACTATAAATATGTTATTGTTGGTCATTTTACAATAATTATGTGTGGTTGGTCATTTTACAATAAATATGTATTGTTGGTCATTTTACAATAATTATGTGTGGTTGGTCATTTTACTATAAATATGTATTGTTAGTCATTTTACAATAATTATGTGTGGTTGGTCATTTTACAATAAATATGTATTGTTGGTCATTTTACAATAATTATGTGTGGTTGGTCATTTTACTATAAATATGTATTGTTGGTCATTTTACAATAATTATGTGTGGTTGGTCATTTTACAATAAATATGTATTGTTGGTCATTTTACAATAATTATGTGTGGTTGGTGTTTACTATAAATATGTATTGTTGGTCATTTTACAATAATTATGTGTGGTTGGTCATTTTACTATAAATATGTATTGTTGGTCATTTTATGATAATTATGTGTGGTTGGTCATTTTACTATAAATATGTATTGTTGGTCATTTTACAATAATTATGTGTGGTTGGTCATTTTACTATAAATATGTATTGTTGGTCATTTTACAATAATTATGTGTGGTTGGTCATTTTACTATAAATATGTATTGTTGGTCATTTTACAATAATTATGTGTGGTTGGTCATTTTACTATAAATATGTATTGTTGGTCATTTTACAATAATTATGTGTGGTTGGTCATTTTACTATAAATATGTATTGTTGGTCATTTTATGATAATTATATGTGGTTGGTCATTTTACAATAATTATGTGTGGTTGGTGTTTTTACTATAAATATGTATTGTTGGTCATTTTACAATAATTATGTGTGGTTGGTCATTTTACTATAAATATGTATTGTTGGTCATTTTACAATAATTATGTGTGGTTGAGTGCATTTTACTATAAATATGTATTGTTGGTCATTTTACAATAATTATGTGTGGTTGGTCATTTTACTATAAATATGTATTGTTGGTCATTTTACAATAATTATGTGTGGTTGGTCATTTTACTATAAATATGTATTGTTGGTCATTTTACAATAATTATGTGTGGTTGGTCATTTTACTATAAATATGTATTGTTGGTCATTTTATGATAATTATATGTGGTTGGTCATTTTACTATAAATATGTGTGGTTGGTCATTTTACTATAAATATGTATTGTTGGTCATTTTACAATAATTATGTGTGGTTGGTCATTTTACTATAAATATGTATTGTTGGTCATTTTACAATAATTATGTGTGGTTGGTCATTTTACTATAAATATGTATTGTTGGTCATTTTACAATAATTATGTGTGGTTAGTCATTTACTATAAATATGTATTGTTGGTCATTTTACAATAATTATGTGTGGTTGGTCATTTTACTATAAATATGTATTGTTGGTCATTTTATGATAATTATATGTGGTTGGTCATTTTACAACTGAGTATGTGTGGTTGGTCATTTTACTATAAATATGTATTGTTGGTCATTTTACAATAATTATGTGTGGTTGGTCATTTTACTATAAATATGTATTGTTGGTCATTTTACAATAATTATGTGTGGTTGGTCATTTTACAATAATTATGTGTGGTTGGTCATTTTACAATAATTATGTGTGGTTGGTCATTTTACAATAATTATGTGTGGTTAGTCATTTTACTATAAATATGTATTGTTGGTCATTTTATGATAATTATATGTGGTTGGTCATTTTACAATAATTATGTGTGGTTGGTCATTTTACTATAAATATGTATTGTTGGTCATTTTACAATGATTATGTGTGGTTGGTCATTTTACAATAAATATGTATTGTTGGTCATTTTATGATAATTATATGTGGTTGGTCATTTTACAATAATTATGTGTGGTTGGTCATTTTACTATAAATATGTATTGTTGGTCATTTTATGATAATTATATGGTTGGTCATTTTACAACTAATTATGTGTGGTTGGTCATTTTTACTATAAATATGTATTGTTGGTCATTTTATGATAATTATATGTGGTTGGTCATTTTACAATAATTATGTGTGGTTGGTCATTTTACTATAAATATGTATTGTTGGTCATTTTACAATGATTATGTGTGGTTGGTCATTTTACAATAAATATGTATTGTTGGTCATTTTATGATAATTATATGTGGTTGGTCATTTTACAATAATTATGTGTGGTTGGTCATTTTACTATAAATATGTATTGTTGGTCATTTTATGATAATTATATGTGGTTGGTCATTTTACAATAATTATGTGTGGTTGGTCATTTTACTATATAAATATGTATTGTTGGTCATTTTATGATAATTATATGTGGTTGGTCATTTTACAATAATTATGTGTGGTTGGTCATTTTTACTATAAATATGTGTATTGTTGGTCATTTTACAATAATTATGTGTGGTTGGTCATTTTACTATAAATATGTATTGTTGGTCATTTTACAATGATTATGTGTATTGGTTGGTCATTTTACAATAAATATGTATTGTTGGTCATTTTATGATAATTATATGTGGTTGGTCATTTTACAATAATTATGTGTGGTTGGTCATTTTACTATAAATATGTATTGTTGGTCATTTTATGATAATTATATGTGGTTGGTCATTTTACAATAATTATGTGTGGTTGGTCATTTTACTATAAATATGTATTGTTGGTCATTTTACAATGATTATGTGTGGTTGGTCATTTTACAATAAATATGTATTGTTGGTCATTTTATGATAATTATATGTGGTTGGTCATTTTACAATAATTATGTGTGGTTGGTCATTTTACTATAAATATGTATTGTTGGTCATTTTATGATAATTATATGTGGTTGGTCATTTTACAATAATTATGTGTGGTTGGTCATTTTACTATAAATATGTATTGTTGGTCATTTTATGATAATTATATGTGGTTGGTCATTTTACAATAATTATGTGTGGTTGGTCATTTTACTATAAATATGTATTGTTGGTCATTTTACAATAATTATGTGTGGTTGGTCATTTTACTATAAATATGTATTGTTGGTCATTTTACAATGATTATGTGGTTGGTCATTTTACAATAAATATGTATTGTTGGTCATTTTATGATAATTATATGTGGTTGGTCATTTTACAATAATTATGTGTGGTTGGTCATTTTACTATAAATATGTATTGTTGGTCATTTTATGATAATTATGTGGTTGGTCATTTTACAATAATTATGTGTGGTTGGTCATTTTTACTATAAATATGTATTGTTGGTCATTTTACAATAATTATGTGTGGTTGGTCATTTTACTATAAATATGTATTGTTGGTCATTTTATGATAATTATATGTGGTTGGTCATTTTACAATAATTATGTGTGGTTGGTCATTTTACTATAAATATGTATTGTTGGTCATTTTATGATAATTATATGTGGTTGGTCATTTTACAATAATTATGTGTGGTTGGTCATTTTACTATAAATATGTATTGTTGGTCATTTTATGATAATTATATGTGGTTGGTCATTTTACAATAATTATGTGTGGTTGGTCATTTTACTATAAATATGTATTGTTGGTCATTTTACAATAATTATGTGTGGTTGGTCATTTTACTATAAATATGTATTGTTGGTCATTTTACAATGATTATGTGTGGTTGGTCATTTTACAATAAATATGTATTGTTGGTCATTTTATGATAATTATATGTGGTTGGTCATTTTACAATAATTATGTGTGGTTGGTCATTTTACTATAAATATGTATTGTTGGTCATTTTATGATAATTATATGTAGTTGGTCATTTTGCAATAATTATGTGTGGTTGGTCATTTTACTATAAATATGTATTGTTGGTCATTTTTACAATATTATTAATGGTTAGGTCATTTTACTATAAATATGTATTGTTGGTCATTTTATGATAATTATATGTGGTTGGTCATTTTACAATAATTATGTGTGGTTGGTCATTTTACTATAAATATGTATTGTTGGTCATTTTATGATAATTATATGTGGTTGGTCATTTTACAATAATTATGTGTGGTTGGTCATTTTACTATAAATATGTATTGTTGGTCATTTTATGATAATTATGTGTAGTTGGTCATTTTACAATAATTATGTGTGGTTGGTCATTTGCTAAATATGTATTGTTGGTCATTTTATGATAATTATATGTGGTTGGTCATTTTACAATAATTATGTGTGGTTGGTCATTTTACTATAAATATGTATTGTTGGTCATTTTATGATAATTATATGTGGTTGGTCATTTTACAATAATTATGTGTGGTTGGTCATTTTACTATAAATATGTATTGTTGGTCATTTTATGATAATTATATGTGGTTGGTCATTTTACAATAATTATGTGTGGTTGGTCATTTTACTATAAATATGTATTGTTGGTCATTTTACAATGATTATGTGTGGTTGGTCATTTTACAATAAACATGTGTGGTTGGTCATTTTACAATAGTGCTTGTGTGGTTTGTTGTGGTCATTTTACAATAATTATGTGTGGTTGGTCATTTTACAATAATTATGTGTGGTTGGTCATTTACTATAAATATGTATTGTTGGTCATTTTACAATAATTATGTGTGGTTGGTCATTTTACTATAAATATGTATTGTTGGTCATTTTACAATAATTATGTGTGGTTGGTCATTTTACTATAAATATGTATTGTTGGTCATTTTACAATAATTATGTGTGGTTGGTCATTTTACTCTAAATATGTATTGTTGGTCATTTTACAATAATTATGTGTGGTTGGTCATTTTACAATAAATATGTGTGGTTGGTCATTTTACAATAATTATGTGTGGTTGGTCATTTTACTATAAATATGTATTGTTGGTCATTTTACAATGATTATGTGTGGTTGGTCATTTTACAATAAATATGTGTGGTTGGTCATTTTACAATAATTATGTGTGGTTGGTCATTTTACAATAATTATGTGTGGTTGGTCATTTTACTATAAATATGTATTGTTGGTCATTTTACAATAATTATGTGTGGTTGGTCATTTTACTATAAATATGTATTGTTGGTTATTTTATGATAATTATGTGTGGTTGGTCATTTTACAATAAATATGTATTGTTGGTCATTTTATGATAATTATATGTGGTTGGTCATTTTACAATAAATATGTATTGTTGGTCATTTTACAATGATTATGTGTGGTTGGTCATTTTACAATAAATATGTGTGGTTGGTCATTTTACTATAAATATGTATTGTTGGTCATTTTACAATAATTATGTGTGGTTGGTCATTTTACTATAAATATGTATTGTTGGTCATTTTACAATAATTATGTGTGGTTGGTCATTTTACTATAAATATGTATTGTTGGTCATTTTATGATAATTATATGTGGTTGGTCATTTTACAATGATTATGTGTGGTTGGTCATTTTACTATAAATATGTATTGTTGGTCATTTTACAATAATTATGTGTGGTTAGGTCATTTTACTATAAATATGTATTGTTGGTCATTTTACAATAATTATGTGTGGTTGGTCATTTTACTATAAATATGTATTGTTGGTCATTTTACAATGATTATGTGTGGTTGGTCATTTTACAATAAATATGTGTGGTTGGTCATTTTACAATAATTATGTGTGGTTGGTCATTTTACAATAATTATGTGTGGTTGGTCATTTTACAATGATTATGTGTGGTTGGTCATTTTACAATAATTATGTGTGGTTGGTCATTTTACAATAATTATGTGTGGTTGGTCATTTTACTATAAATATGTATTGTTGGTCATTTTACAATAATTATGTGTGGTTGGTCATTTTACAATAATTATGTGTGGTTGGTCATTTTACTATAAATATGTATTGTTGGTCATTTTACAATAATTATATGTGGTTGGTCATTTTACAATAATTATGTGTGGTTGGTCATTTTACTATAAATATGTATTGTTGGTCATTTTACAATAATTATGTGTGGTTGGTCATTTTACTATAAATATGTATTGTTGGTCATTTTACAATGATTATGTGTGGTTGGTCATTTTACTATAAATATGTATTGTTGGTCATTTTACAATAATTATGTGTGGTTGGTCATTTTACTATAAATATGTACTGTTGGTCATTTTACAATAATTATGTGTGGTTGGTCATTTTACTATAAATATGTATTGTTGGTCGTTTTACAATGATTATGTGTGGTTGGTCATTTTACAATAATTATGTGTGGTTGGTCTATTTTTACTATAAATATGTATTGTTGGTCATTTTACAATAATTATGTGTGGTTGGTCATTTTACAATAATTATGTGTGGTTGGTCATTACACAATAATTATGTGTGGTTGGTCATTTTACAATAATTATGTGTGGTTGGTCATTTTACAATAATTATATGTGTGGTTGGTCATTTTACAATAATTATGTGTGGTTGGTCGTTACAATAATTATGTGTGGTTGGTCATTTTACAATAATTATGTGTGGTTGGTCATTTTACAATAATTATGTGTGGTTGGTCATTTTACAATAATTATGTGTGGTTAGTCATTTTACAATGATTATGTGTGGTTGGTCATTTTGTGAGTATGTGTGGTTGGTCATTTAGTAATTATGTGTGGTTGGTCATTTACAATAATTATGTGTGGTTGGTCATTTTACAATAATTATGTGTGGTTGGTCATTTTACAATAATTATGTGTGGTTGGTCATTTTACAATAATTATGTGTGGTTGGTCATTTTACAATAATTATGTGTGGTTGGTCATTTTACAATAATTATGTGTGGTTGGTCATTTTACAATAATTATGTGTGGTTGGTCATTTTACAATAATTATGTGTGGTTGAATCATTTTACAATAATTATGTGTGGTTGGTCATTTTACAATAATTATGTGTGGTTGGTCATTTTACAATAATTATGTGTGGTTGGTCATTTTACAATAATTATGTGTGGTTGGTCATTTTACTATAAATATGTATTGGTGGTCATTTTACAATAATTATGTGTGGTTGGTCATTTTACTATAAATATGTATTGTTGGTCATTTTACAATGATTATGTGTGGTTGGTCATTTTTACTACAATATTATTGTTGGTCTTTACAATAATTATGTGTGGTTGGTCATTTTACAATAATTATGTGTGGTTGGTCATTTTACAATAATTATGTGTGGTTGATCATTTACAATAATTATGTGTGGTTTGGTCATTTTACAATAATTATGTGTGGTTGGTCATTTTACAATAATTATGTGTGGTTGGTCATTTCATCATTATGTGTGGTTGGTCATTTTTACAATAATTATGTGGTTTAGTATTTAATAATTATGTGTGGTTAGTCATTTTACAATAATTATGTGTAGTTGTGGTCATTTACAATAATTATGTGTGGTTGGTCATTTTACAATAATTATGTGTGGTTGGTCATTTTACAATAATTATGTGTGGTTGGTCATTTTACAATAATTATGTGTGATTAGATCATTTACAATAATTATGTGTGGTTGGTCATTTTACAATATTATTATTAATGGTTGGTCATTTTACTATAAATATGTATTGTTGGTCATTTTACAATAATTATGTGTGGATTGGTCATTTTACTATAAATATGTATTGTTGGTCATTTTACAATGATTATGTGTGGTTGGTCATTTTACTATAAATATGTATTGTTGGTCATTTTACAATAATTGTGGTTGGTCATTGCTATAAATATGTACTGTTGGTCATTTTACAATAATTATGTGTGGTTGGTCATTTTACTATAAATATGTATTGTTGGTCATTTTACAATGATTATGTGTGGTTGGTCATTTTACAATAATTATGTGTGGTTGGTCATTTTACTATAAATATGTATTGTTGGTCATTTTACAATAATTATGTGTGGTTGGTCATTTTACAATAATTATGTGTGGTTGGTCATTTTACAATAATTATGTGTGGTTGGTCATTTTACAATAATTATGTGTGGTTGGTCATTTTACAATAATTATGTGTGGTTGGTCATTTTACAATAATTATGTGTGGTTGGTCATTTTAAAATAATTATGTGTGGTTGGTCATTTTACAATAATTATGTGTGGTTGGTCATTTTACAATGATTATGTGTGGTTGGTCATTTTAGAATAATTATGTGTGGTTGGTCATTTTACAATAATTATGTGTGGTTGGTCATTTTACTATAAATATGTATTGTTGGTCATTTTACAATAATTATGTGTGGTTGGTCATTTTACAATAATTATGTGTGAATTTGGTCATTTACAATAATTATGTGTGGTTGGTCATTTTACAATGATTATGTGTGGTTGGTCATTTTACAATAAGTATGTGTGGTTGGTCATTTTACTATAAATATGTATTGTTGGTCATTTTACAATAATTATGTGTGGTTGGTCATTTTACAATAATTATGTGTGGTTGGTCATTTTACTATAAATATGTATTGTTGGTCATTTTACAATAATTATGTGTGGTTGGTCATTTTACAATAATTATGTGTGGTTGGTCATTTTTACAATAATTATGTGTGGTTGGTCATTTTACAATAATTATGTGTAGTTGGTCATTTACAATAATTATGTGTGGTTGGTCATTTTACAATAATTATGTGTGGTTGGTCATTTTACTATAAATATGTATTGTTGGTCATTTTACAATAATTATGTGTGGTTGGTCATTTTACAATAATTATGTGTGGTTGGTCATTTTACTATAAATATGTATTGTTGGTCATTTTACAATAATTATGTGTGGTTGGTCATTTTACAATAATTATGTGTGGTTGGTCATTTTACAATAATTATGTGTGGTTGGTCATTTTACAATAATTATGTGTGGTTGGTCATTTACAATAATTATGTGTGGTTGGTCATTTTACTATAAATATGTATTGTTGGTCATTTTTACAATAATTATGTGGTTGGTCATTTTACTATAAATATGTATTGTTGGTCATTTTACAATAATTATGTGTGGTTGGTCATTTTACTATAATTATGTGTGGTTGGTCATTTACAATAATTATGTGTGGTTGGTCATTTTACTATAAATATGTATTGTTGAATTGTTTTAATAATTATGTGTAGTTAGTCATTTTACTATAAATATGTATTGTTGGTCATTTTACAATAATTATGTGTGGTTGGTCATTTTACTATAATTTGTATTGTTGGTCATTTTACAATAATTATGTGTGGTTGGTCATTTGCAATAATTATGTGTGGTTGGTCATTTTACAATAATTATGTGTGGTTGAAGATCATTTTACAATAATTATGTGTGGTTGGTCATTTTACAATAATTATGTGTGGTTGGTCATTTTACAATAATTGTGTGGTTGGTCATTTTACAATAATTATGTGTGGTTGGTCATTTTACTATAATTATGTGTGGTTGGTCATTTTACAATAATTATGTGTGGTTGGTCATTTTACTATAATTATGTGTGGAAGTTTGATCATTTTACAATAATTATGTGTGGTTTGGTCATTTTACTATAAATATGTATTGTTGGTCATTTTACAATAATTATGTGTAGTTGTCATTTTTACTATAAATATGTATTGTTGGTCATTTTACAATAATTATGTGTGGTTGGTCATTTTACTATAATTATGTATTGTTGGTCATTTTACAATAATTATGTGTGGTTGGTCATTTTACTATAAATATGTATTGTTGGTCATTTTACAATAATTATGTGTGGTTGGTCATTTTACAATAATTATGTGTGGTTGGTCGTTACAATGATTATGTGTGGTTGGTCATTTTACAATAATTATGTGTGGTTGGTCATTTCTATAAATATGTATTGTTGGTCATTTTACAATAATTATGTGTGGTTGGTCATTTTACAATAATTATGTGTGGTTGGTCATTTTACAATAATTATGTGTGGTTGGTCATTTACAATAATTATGTGTGGTTGGTCATTTTTACAATAATTATGTGTGGTTGGTCATTTTACAATAATTAATATAATGACGGATTTGAGTCATTTTTACAATAATTATGTGTGGATTGGTCATTTTACAATAATTATGTGTGGTTGGTCATTTTACAATAATTATGTGTGGTTGGTCATTTTACTATAAATATGTATTGTTGGTCATTTTACAATAATTATGTGTGGTTAGTCATTTTACTATAAATATGTATTGTTGGTCATTTTACAATAATTATGTGTGGTTGGTCATTTTACAATAATTATGTGTGGTTAGTCATTTCAATAATTATGTGTGGTTGGTCATTTTACTATAAATATGTATTGTTGGTCATTTTAATAATTATGTGTGATTGGTCATTTTACTATAAATATGTATTGTTGGTCATTTTACAATAATTATGTGTGGTTGGTCATTTTTACTATAAATATGTATTGTTGGTCATTTTACAATAATTATGTGTAAGTTTAGCGTTAATTTTTACAATAATTATGTGTGGTTGGTCATTTTACTATAATTATGTATTGTTGGTCATTTTACAATAGTGATATGTGTGGTTGGTCATTTTACTATAAATATGTATTGTTGGTCATTTTACAATAATTATGTGTGGTTGGTCATTTTTACAATAATTATGTGTGGTTGGTCATTTTACTATAAATATGTATTGTTGGTCATTTTTACAATAATTATGTGTGGTTGGTCATTTTACTATAATTATGTATTGTTGGTCATTTTACAATAATTATGTGTGGTTGGTCATTTTACAATAATTATGTGTGGTTGGTCATTTTTACAATAATTATGTGTGGTTTGGTCATTTTACAATGATTATGTGTAGTTTGGTCATTTTTACAATAATTATGTGTGGTTGGTCATTTTACAATAATTATGTGTGGTTGATGCATTTACTATAAATATGTATTGTTGGTCATTTTACAATAATTATGTGTGGTTGGTCATTTTACAATAATTATGTGTGGTTGGTCATTTTACAATAATTATGTGTGGTTGGTCATTTTACAATGATTATGTGTGGTTGGTCATTTTACAATAATTATGTGTGGTTGGTCATTTTACTATAATTATGTATTGTTGGTCATTTTACAATAATTATGTGTGGTTGGTCATTTTACTATAAATATACTTATTGTTGGTCATTTTACAATAATTATGTGTGGTTGGTCATTTTACAATAATTATGTGTGGTTGGTCATTTTACTATAAATATGTATTGTTGGTCATTTTACAATAATTATGTGTGGTTGGTCATTTTTACAATAATTATGTGTGGTTGGTCATTTACAATGATTATGTGTGGTTGGTCATTTTACAATAATTATGTGTGGTTGGTCATTTTACTATAAATATGTATTGTTGGTCATTTTACAATAATTATGTGTGGTTGGTCATTTTACAATAATTATGTGTAGTTTGGTCATTTTACAATAATTATGTGTGGTTGGTCATTTGACAATAATTATGTGTGGTTGGTCATTTTACAATAATTATGTGGTTAGTGTTTACTATAAATATGTATTGTTGGTCATTTTACAATAATTATGTGTGGTTGGTCATTTTACAATAATTATGTGTGGTTGGTCATTTTACAATAATTATGTGTGGTTGGTCATTTTACAATGATTATGTGGTTGGTCATTTTACAATAATTATGTGTAGTTGGTCATTTTACAATGATTATGTGTGGTTGGTCATTTTTACAATAATTATGTGTGGTTGGTCATTTTACAATAATTATGTGTGGTTGGTCATTTTACAATGATTATGTGTGGTTGGTCATTTTACAATAATTATGTGTGGTTGGTCATTTACTATAAATATGTATTGTTGGTCATTTTACAATAATTATGTGTGGTTGGTCATTTTACAATAATTATGTGTGGTTGGTCATTTTACAATGATTATGTGTGGTTGGTCATTTTACAATGATTATGTGTGGTTGGTCATTTTACAATAATTATGTGTGGTTGGTCATTTTACAATGATTATGTGTGGTTGGTCATTTTACTATAAATATGTATTGTTGGTCATTTTACAATAATTATGTGTGGTTGGTCATTTTACAATGATTATGTGTGGTTGGTCATTTTACAATGATTATGTGTGGTTGGTCATTTTACAATAATTATGTGTGGTTGGTCATTTTACAATGATTATGTGTGGTTGGTCATTTTACAATGATTATGTGTGGTTGGTCATTTTACAATAATTATGTGTGGTTGGTCATTTTACAATGATTATGTGTGGTTAGTCATTTTACTATAAATATGTATTGTTGGTCATTTTACAATAATTATGTGTGGTTGGTCATTTTACAATGATTATGTGTGGTTGGTCATTTTACAACCATTATGTGTGGTTGGTCATTTTACAATAATTATGTGTGGTTGGTCATTTTACTATAAATATGTATTGTTGGTCATTTTACAATAATTATGTGTGGTGGTCATTTTACAATGATTATGTGTGGTTGGTCATTTTACAATGATTATGTGTGGTTGGTCATTTTACAATAATTATGTGTGGTTAGTCATTTTACAATGATTATGTGTGGTTGGTCATTTTACTATAAATATGTATTGTTGGTCATTTTACAATAATTATGTGTGGTTGGTCATTTTACAATGATTATGTGTGGTTGGTCATTTTACAATGATTATGTGTGGTTGCAGTCATTTTACAATAATTATGTGTGGTTGGTCATTTTACAATAATTATGTGTGGTTGGTCATTTTACTATAAATATGTATTGTTGGTCATTTTACAATAATTATGTGTGGTTGGTCATTTTACAATGATTATGTGTGGTTGGTCATTTTACAATGATTATGTGTAGTTATGGTCATTTTACAATAATTATGTGTGGTTGGTCATTTTACAATGATTATGTGTGGTTGGTCATTTTACAATGATTATGTGTGGTTGGTCATTTTACAATAATTATGTGTGGTTGGTCATTTTACAATGATTATGTGTGGTTGGTCATTTTACTATAAATATGTATTGTTGGTCATTTTACAATAATTATGTGTGGTTGGTCATTTTACAATGATTATGTGTGGTTGGTCATTTTACAATAATTATGTGTGGTTGGTCATTTTACTATAAATATGTATTGTTGGTCATTTTACAATAATTATGTGTGGTTGGTCATTTTACAATAATTATGTGTGGTTGGTCATTTTACAATGATTATGTGTGGTTGGTCATTTTACAATGATTATGTGCGATTGAGTCATTTTACAATAGTATGTGGTTGGTCATTTTACAATGATTATGTGTGGTTAGTCATTTTACTATAAATATGTATTGTTGGTCATTTTACAATAATTATGTGTGGTTGGTCATTTTACAATGATTATGTGTAGTTGGTCATTTTTACAATGATTATGTGTAGTTGGTCATTTTACAATAATTATGTGTGGTTGGTCATTTTACAATGATTATGTGTGGTTGGTCATTTTACAATGATTATGTGTGTGGTTGGTCATTTTACAATAATTATGTGTGGTTGGTCATTTTACAATGATTATGTGTGGTTGGTCATTTTACTATAAATATGTATTGTTGGTCATTTTACAATGATTATGTGTGGTTGGTCATTTTACAATAATTATGTGTGGTTGGTCATTTTACAATGATTATGTGTGGTTGGTCATTTTTACTATAAATACTTCTGTTGTTGGTCATTTTACAATAATTATGTGTGGTTGGTCATTTTACAATGATTATGTGTGGTTGGTCATTTTACAATGATTATGTGTGGTTGGTCATTTTACAATGATTATGTGTGGTTTAGTCTCATTTTTACAATGATTATGTGTGGTTGGTCATTTTACTATAAATATGTATTGTTGGTCATTTTACAATAGTATGTGTGGTTGGTCATTTTACAATGATTATGTGTGATTTGGTCATTTTACAATGATTATGTGTGGTTGGTCATTTTACTATAAATATGTATTGTTGGTCATTTTACAATAATTATGTGTGGTTGGTCATTTTACAATGATTATGTGGTTAGAGGTCATTTACAATAATTATGTGTGGTTGGTCATTTTACAATGATTATGTGGTTGGTCATTTTACAATGATTATGTGTGGTTAGTCATTTTACAATGATTATGTGTGGTTGGT
The DNA here is from genome assembly GCA_037127315.1 of Ascarosepion bandense. Lineage (NCBI taxonomy): Eukaryota > Metazoa > Mollusca > Cephalopoda > Sepiida > Sepiidae > Ascarosepion > Ascarosepion bandense. Next base: position 2,814 of record JBBBDQ010028170.1, on the reverse strand, counting down.
CATTTTACTATAAATATGTATTGTTGGTCATTTTACAATAATTATGTGTGGTTGGTCATTTTACAATGATTATGTGTGGTTAGTCATTTTACAATGATTATGTGTGGTTGGTCATTTTACAATAATTATGTGTGGTTGGTCATTTTACTATAAATATGTATTGTTGGTCATTTTACAATAATTATGTGTGGTTGGTCATTTTACAATAATTATGTGTGGTTGGTCATTTTACAATGATTATGTGTGGTTGGTCATTTTACAATGATTATGTGTGGTTAGTCATTTTACAATAATTATGTGTGGTTGGTCATTTACAATGATTATGTGTGGTTGGTCATTTTACTATAAATATGTATTGTTGGTCATTTTTACAATAATTATGTGTGGTTGGTCATTTTACAATGATTATGTGTGGTTGGTCATTTTACAATAATTATGTGTGGTTGGTCATTTTACAATGATTATGTGTGGTTGGTCATTTTACTATAAATATGTATTGTTGGTCATTTTACAATAATTATGTGTGGTTGGTCATTTTACAATGATTATGTGTGGTTGGTCATTTTACAATGATTATGTGTGGTTGGTCATTTTACAATGATTATGTGGTTGGTCATTTTACAATGATTATGTGTGGTTGGTCATTTTACTATAAATATGTATTGTTGGTCATTTTACAATAATTATGTGTGGTTGGTCATTTTACAATGATTATGTGTGGTTGGTCATTTTACAATGATTATGTGTGGTTGGTCATTTTACTATAAATATGTATTGTTTGGTCATTTTACAATAATTATGTGTGGTTGGTCATTTTACAATGATTATGTGTGGTTGGTCATTTTACAATAATTATGTGTGGTTGGTCATTTTACAATGATTATGTGTGGTTGGTCATTTTACAATGATTATGTGTGGTTGGTCATTTTACAATGATTATGTGTGGTTGGTCATTTTACTATAAATATGTATTGTTGGTCATTTTACAATAATTATGTGTGGTTGGTCATTTTACAATGATTATGTGTGGTTGGTCATTTTACAATGATTATGTGTGGTTGGTCATTTTACAATAATTATGTGTGGTTGGTCATTTTACTATAAATATGTATTGTTGGTCATTTTACAATAATTATGTGTGGTTGGTCATTTTACAATAATTATGTGTGGTTGGTCATTTTACAATGATTATGTGTGGTTGTCATTTTACAATGATTATGTGTGGTTAGTCATTTTACAATAATTATGTGTGGTTGGTCATTTTACAATGATTATGTGTGGTTGGTCATTTTACTATAAATATGTATTGTTGGTCATTTTACAATAATTATGTGTGGTTGGTCATTTTACAATGATTATGTGTGGTTGGTCATTTTACAATGATTATGTGTGGTTGGTCATTTTACAATAATTATGTGTGGTTGGTCATTTTACAATGATTATGTGTGGTTGGTCATTTTACAATGATTATGTGTGGTTGGTCATTTTACAATAATTATGTGTGGTTGGTCATTTTACAATGATTATGTGTGGTTGGTCATTTTACTATAAATATGTATTGTTGGTCATTTTACAATGATTATGTGTGGTTGGTCATTTTACAATAATTATGTGTGGTTGGTCATTTTACAATGATTATGTGTGGTTGGTCATTTTACTATAAATATGTATTGTTGGTCATTTTACAATAATTATGTGTGGTTGGTCATTTTATGATTATGTGGTTGGTCATTTTACAATGATTATGTGTGGTTGGTCATTTTACAATGATTATGTGTGGTTAGTCATTTTACAATGATTATGTGTGGTTGGTCATTTTACAATGATTATATGTATTGTTGGTCATTTTACTATAAATATGTATTGTTGGTCATTTTACAATAATTATGTGTGGTTGGTCATTTTACAATGATTATGTGTGGTTGGTCATTTTACAATGATTATGTGTGGTTGGTCATTTTACTATAAATATGTATTGTTGGTCATTTTACAATAATTATGTGTGGTTGGTCATTTTACAATGATTATGTGTGGTTGGTCATTTTACAATGAATTATGTGTGGTTGGTCATTTTACAATGATTATGTGTGGTTGGTCATTTTACAATGATTATGTGTGGTTGGTCATTTTACAATGATTATGTGTGGTTGGTCATTTTACTATAAATATGTATTGTTGGTCATTTTACAATAATTATGTGTGGTTGGTCATTTTACAATGATTATGTGTGGTTGGTCATTTTACAATGATTATGTGTGGTTGGTCATTTTACAATAATTATGTGTGGTTGGTCATTTTACAATGATTATGTGTGGTTGGTCATTTTACAATGATTATGTGTAGGTTGGTCATTTTACAATAATTATGTGGTTGGTTGGTCATTTTACAATGATTATGTGTGGTTGGTCATTTTACTATAAATATGTATTGTTGGTCATTTTACAATAATTATGTGTGGTTGGTCATTTTACAATGATTATGTGTGGTTGGTCATTTTACAATGATTATGTGTGGTTGGTCATTTTACAATAATTATGTGTGGTTGGTCATTTTACAATGATTATGTGTGGTTGGTCATTTTACTATAAATATGTATTGTTGGTCATTTTACAATAATTATGTGTGGTTGGTCATTTTACAATGATTATGTGTGGTTGGTCATTTTAAAATGATTATGTGTAGTTGGTCATTTTACAATAATTATGTGTGGTTGGTCATTTTACAATGATTATGTGTGGTTGGTCATTTTACAATGATTATGTGTGGTTGGTCATTTTACAATAATTATGTGTGGTTGGTCATTTTACAATAATT
>JBBBDQ010028167.1:0-10978 GCA_037127315.1 Ascarosepion bandense | reverse complement strand
CTAATTGTTGATTTGAGTTCAGCATATACATTTGCACAGAGATAATGCTATTTCGGATAAATTTGAAGGGGAAAAGCGTCGGGACTTACAACGAAAATTTACCAAATAATAATAATAATAATAATAATAATAATAATAATAAATAACAACAATAATAATAATTAAGTTTCATTGACAAAAAGTTCCTATCATTTATGAGCCTGAAATACTGAAAAAATAAATTTCTAGTTTTTTTCAAAAACATTCGCCTTTTGGAAAATGTGCATCTCTAAAATCAAATTTGTGTGAGATTTCTTTCCCATAATACTTTTCGTACCTGAACATGATTTTTTCTCGGAAACTCATAAAGAATTTGGGAACATCCTATATTATGTGCTAACATACTTTTCGAATGACTTTTTCGCTGATTTAAAGTTGTATTGTGCCACACTCCTGAAAAAAGCTAAACGGATTTGCTGTTTACAAGAAAATCTCGATATTGCGGAAAAAAGGGGCATAACCCACTGTTACACAAATTGCAGAATTTTTCCTAGCGGTATTCGACAAAAATTCTTCAAAATACACTGCGTTTCTGCTAATAAATAACACTGGGAAAAATTTCATCTACACGAAAAATGTATCCGACAGTCTCTTTCTCGATATAGCAGCAGTAAAATTTATTTTTGTTTGTCACAAAAAAATTACAAATCACTTTAATTACGACGAAACTTACAAAATATCTGAAAAAATAACACTGAAAAATTACAACGAAACTTACAAAATATCTGAAAAATTATCGATAAGAACTTCAAAAGAGACACCCTTTATCGACAGGCACGAACTAATTTACAGCTGTTCGTTGTATTCTATTTAACCATTCGTGAAATAGATCAAAAGCTTTGTTAATTCAGTCAAGTGCCATACGGGATACGCATTTAGACAATAATGTCTCGAAAGTGATACACTTGACTGGCCAGAAGATTTTACTGTAGGCTACCATTACTTTCTGATGTAGACTGGTTGACAACCAAGGCTATAAAACACAATCTGTCCTGCTATTTAGCTGGAGGAAGAAGGGATGGATTAATACATTTCCCAAAGGTATTTGTGCTTCAGTGAATGCAAGGAATTCCACTGAAATTTGAACTCGGCACCCCGATTTGTCGTTCCGAGCCCATATCTACTGCACCACAACGCACACCCCAAATATATTTGTTCATTACGCGAACGAATGTCAAAAATAATAATTACTTGTAAAGAATTCAGTTTCCTTGTCAGTTAGAATAATAATGTAACTATTGCCAATTGTTTACAACAACCATTAAATAAGTGAAAGATGTTATTTATGCAAAGCTGTAATATTTGCAAAAAAGTGTTTCTTTTTTGAGGCAGTCAGTCAGTTAGTCAGTCAGTCAGTCAAATGCCATACGTGATACAAGCTTTGGTCGATTATCTCTCGAAAGAGACATGACTGACTAGGTAGAAGATTATCCTGCAGTAGGTTGCCATTACTTTCTGTAGTAGACTGGTTGCCAGCCAAGGTTATAGAACCCAATCTGTCCTGTTATTTGACTCATAGCTAGAGAGGGAAGAGATGTATTATATTATTAAGTAGTAATTAGTGTGGGATCAGTTTATTACTTCATAACAATATAATACTGATCCCCCACTTTCAACTATTATATTCAGTCAGTCAGTCAGTCAAGTGCCATACTTCAAGTGCCATACTTTGTTCAAATTAATATTCGATGGAATATTTTCAATAAATACTTCATTTTAAATGAATCAAAAAATAATTGAACATTTTCAGTTTAAGGTGAGCCTTCAAGAAAACTGAGAATAAATTTAGTCAGTTAAGTGCCATACGTGAAACACGCTTGGGCAATCATGTCTCGAAAGGGACATGACTGACTGGGCAGAAGATTATCCTGCAGTGGGGTGCCATTGCTTTTTGCAGTAGACGTTGCCAGCCATGGCTATAGAACTCAATCTATCCTATTGCTTAACCCATAACTGGAGGGAAGAGACTAATTAATACCTTTCCTAAGGGTATTTGTGCGTAAATAAATCAAGGAATTCAACTAGAATTCGAACTCGGCACCCCGATTTGTCGTTCCGAGTCGATGTTTACTGCATCACAACGCACATTTTATTAAGTGCGTGATTTATAAAGAGAACTATAACAAAGTGCATCTTAAGGTAGAGAATGTATTTGCTTTCATCTTCTTATTTAAGCAGAATATGTAAGTATATTCGCCACAAACAAGGCATTTTACTGCTACTGTTTAGTAGGGGGTTATATAGGAGGTAAGTTATGAGAAAGAGTGACAGTTTACAGGGGGTGTCAGGAAGAGGGTAGGAGAAAGATGAGAGTGGAGTGGACGAAGAAAGGAGCATGAGAGAGAGAGAGAGAGAGAGAGGATACAAGTTAGTGAAAAAGGAAATGACTATTGATTAACATTTGAATTTTTGAAGATTGTAGCAGTCGGGAAAGCAAGTAAACGGAAGGGAATTCCACAGGCGGGAAGTGCGAGAGAAGAAGCTGATGGAGTAGTATTTGCCTTTACAATTTATTGTTCCACAATAAACGGGTGGGACCTAGTTGCTAATCTTGTGGCTCGAGCAAATTCATGTATGGGGGGTACCAGTGAGCTAAATTCATCTGAGCAGAAGCCATGAAAGTATTTGTAGAAGAGACACAAGGAAGCCACATTGCGCCGGTGAGAAAGTGACTGTATCTGAGCTGCCAAGTCGGGATCTATCACATTGCAGATTCTCCGTTGGATTTTGTCAAGGACCCCTAGGTGGATAGCAGAAGCACCCGACCAGATATTGCAACAGTATTCAATGCACGGGCAGCTGGTGGATTTATATATGTGCAGACGAAACTATATTTCACATTATTTACAATCATTCAATTTAATTCCTTTCAAAATTTGCCGTTTGTTATTTCTTCCAATCTCTGAGTGTTTATATCTTATTTTTCTCTTCCTCATAGAATTATATATCAACAATTAATCAGTGTTTGATGAACAGGAAATTTTATTAATGATTTTTCATGAATTTATATATTCCATCATTTTTCTTGTTTGTTCGATACATATCAACGTCAAGGTTGTAGATACACATTAAATGAATGAACAATTTTAATTATGTCGACCAATGTTGGAATAATATTTTGTTTGAAGCATTATTTATATGTATGTACTCCTTTAAAAAGGTATGGTAAAGATGAACGATGATATTAATTTAGAAAGGTCTATTAAGAAAGGATGTGCATTGTGGTGCAGTGGATATCGACTCGGAACGCGAGTTCGAATTCCAGTTGAATTCCAGTTGAATTCCTTGCGTTCATTTACCCGCAGATACCCTTGGGAAAGTTATTAATTAGTCTCTTCCTTCCAGTTATGGATTAAATAACAAGACAGATTGGGTTCTATAGCCTTGGCTGGCAACCAGTCTACCGCAGAAAGCAATGGCAACCTACTGCAGGATAATCTCCTGCCCATTCAGTCATGTCTCTTTCGAGACATGATCGCCCAAAGCGTGTGTCACGGATGGTACTTAACTGACTATTAAGAAAAAAGAGAATTTTTTCAAGTGACTAATATTGATCATCCTTTATAAAAAGCAAAGTGTAGATATTAATATTTACAGGTGATGAACCTATTTTTAAAAGAAATTATTTTGGTTTCAACTTCTTAATTCCTGTGAAAAGAATTGTAAGGATTTTATATTTCCTATTCTAACCTAAAATTTATGTAATTCCATTTTTCCTTTTGACGGTTTTTAATTTTTTATCTGATCTCTCTAAGATCGTATATATATTCACCCTCAATCATTGAAGTATATAAGAATAATCATTATTTGAATTAAAATAAGACATTGTATCAATGCTTTTCAAAGAAGTTGTGATTATTTATTCATAATATTGTTTTATGCTTTATTCTTTATTAAGTGCCTATTAACCGTTGCGCTGAAACTAAAAATAAACATCTGTTCGTTGTGTTGTATTTAGAAGTTATGTTTGATTGAAGTTTTTGATTAATTACCTGGACGAATGTTAAATATTGTTTCTAAAATATATTGTTTCTAAAATATATTGTTTCTAATATATACTGTTTCCTTGTCAGTTAAAATATTAATGTAACCATTGCCAATTGTTTATAACAACAGTAGACAAGTAAAGTATGAAATTTATGGGAACGGGTAACATCTGTAAAAACGTTATCTCCTGGGTACTTTATGAGTGCCGAACTGGATCTTAACAGTTTGTGAACTTGTTTACTATCAGATTCTTAATCCTGCGAATCATGTAAGTATATAACTAAATATATAATATATTCAATACTATACTCTTCACTTTTTAAATCAATAGATTATTGTCTTCCATTTGATGTTTTTGTTTTTATTATTTTCTCTAATCTCTGTCGTCCTCATAGAATTATATATCAATTTTTAATATGTATTTGAATAACAGGTTACTTTATTAATGATTTTCGCGAATTAATTACGCTATCCTTATATTCATAGATTAATTCATGTTAAATTAGTGTTGGAAAATTTCAAATAGGCTGCTTGCTATTTAATTTTATATATATTCATTAGATGATCGAAAATATTTGGTTAAATACGGAGACAAATTCCGAAAATTATTTTCCAGAGATGTACGTTGTGGTGTAGTGGATGTCGGCTCGGAACGAGAAATTAGGGAGCCGAGTTCAAATTCTGGTGGAATTTATTGTATTCACTTACGCGCAAATAATCTTGGGAAAGGTATTAATCAGTCTCTTCCCTCCAGTTATGGGTTAAATAACAGGACCGATTGGGTTCTAGAGCCTTGGTTGGCAACCAGTCTACCGCAGAAAGCAATGGCAACATACTGCGGGATAATCTTCTCCCCAGTCAGTCATGTCTCGAAAGAGACATGATCGCCCAAGCGTGTATCACGTATGGCACTTAACTGGTTGAAGCTAAAAAATAGTGTCAGTGAAATGACTCGTTTGTAGACCGACCAAATTTTTCTCAAATTAGTTACAAAAATATGACTGCAGTCCAGTTAGAAACAACAAGTATTCTAGAGGAAATAAGCATATAAAATAATGTAAGATGGACTAACGTTCATGTACGGACGACATTTCTCACTTGAATGTGCCATAGATTGCCGAAGACGGCATATACATCCAATAGCTGTTTGACGGCAGCCTATTTAACCTGAAGTATTTACAGGCCAATGACATAGAAATAAATCAAGTCAATCGGTGAACAACTCTTCGTCCATGTTGTTGTCATTGTTGATAACACAGCAAAGTCAATCTTGCTGTGTATAAAATCTGGCTTCATCGTCATCATGAAGAATATCATCCTTCAAACATTACCATCGAAAAGAGTGCACTGTAAACAGTATGGAATTTAATCTGCAGCGAAATTTTTCAGATGAATAAACAGAGAACATTCTAAGGGTATTATATATCTAAAAGTATGTATGTATCTTTTTAATAATATTTTAATTTTTTATCTGTGCAAAAGTTAGGACATACAAAATTTGGCATAATCTAAGTTGAAAAAAATTACGTAATATATCTAATTTAAACTTTAAATTTATAAATGGAACTTTGTCTCTGTGTGTGTGTCGATGTGTGTGTGTGTCCGTTATCTATAGACTCCGAAACGGCTGAACCGATTTTCTTGAAAATTTATACAGTTGTACTATAAGCGTCGGCGAGTGTTCTTAGCTAGGTTTGTGTCGAGGTAGCCCCGATAAATATCAATAATCGATAATCGATAAAATCGGGTTATAGAAGGTGTGGTCCGATTTTAATCAAATTTGATACACTCATAGACAAAGACATAAAAAACGATATTCAGAAGTTTCAAGGTTGCAGTTCTTACAATAGTGCTGAAAATCGATAATATATATATATACAAAAAGGCAAGATGTTTTTGTGTGTGTCTGTTTATCTGCCTGTATGTCTGTATTTTTTCAGCCCATTTATTTTAGTTTTTGCTTCGGGTTTGGCTCTAAGTAGGTATAATTGTAGTTCTTAGTCTCAGCCATGATACCATTTACTCAGAGGACTTATTTAGCCTTCAAAATTCAGTTTACGACGAAAGAAATTTGATATCGATACTAGGAAATCAAAATTTGACTTACATCCATTCATTTTTCTTTCAGTCTACGGTTTCGCTTTAACTGGAAACAACTATTGCTTTTTAGTCTTTCGTGCCAACGTCCAAAGAGTCTGAGCTCCAGGACCATGGATTAGTTTTAAAGCTTTCATTACACCCGAGCAACACCTGGCTATCCTGCTAGTATATGATTAAATTCCAAAATTTATATTCTGTTGAATACTTATTTCGGCGAGAAAATTTTTGCTTCATCAGCAACAAACAAAAACAAAAATATTATTCATTCAAATTCAAATATAATACACATATTTGGCTCTGTAAATACTGATGTTTCACGATACCAATTATAATTATATAATTATAATTATATAATTATATTATATTATATAATATAATTATAATATATAATAATAATAATAATAATAATAATAATAATAATAATAATAATAATAATAATTATTATAATTATTATAATAATAATATAATTATATTATATTATATAATTATAATTAATGTTTCACGATACTATTTACATTGAGCCCTCCACCCGGATCATTTTCAATATTGATAAAATTAATATTAATAGGATCTGTTTTTTGGGATTTTACCTATATACATTTCCTTTTTCGGACTTCATTTATCTATCTATCTATCTATCTATCTATCTATCTATCTATCTATCTATCACGAGAAATTGATGCGCAGAGTTCGAATTTCAGTTGAATTCGTTGCATTCACTTACACACAAATGCCCTTGAGAAAGGTATTAATCTCTCTCTTCTCTCTCCAGTTATAGGTTAAATGGCAGGGTAGATTGGGTTCTATAGCTTTGATTGCTTACCAGTCAATCCCAGAAAATAATGACAAACTACTGAGGGGAAATCTGCCAATCAGCCATGTCTCTTTTGAGACATTATCACCCAAGCGTGTATCATGTATAGTACTTAACTGGCTAATATATATATATATATATATTTTTTTAAATTCTCATTCGATTATTAATGTAGTGATTATGAAAAGTTTTGTCTTGTTATTTAGTTTTATATTTATAATATATACTTGAAATGTACTAATTTTATTAACGCTAAAATATTTTCTACATAGGGACAAACGTTTGTGTGACGCTTGCAGACATTGTCAAAGCGTTCGTTTCGGAAAGAAGAATTTTTTTTTTCGAAATGGAAGCAACTTGCTCATCAAGATCGTTTATCCCCACAAATTATCAGCGTGTGCAATCCAAAACAATAGACTTTTAAATTATATTCTGATGAGATGTTATGGACTGTCAGTTAAGTGCCATACGTGATGCACATTTGGGCGATAATGTCTCGATGAGACATGACTGACTGGACAGAATATTTCTGCCACAGTAGATTGTCATTAATTTCTGCGGTAACCAAGGCTATGGAACCCAATCTGCCCTAACAATTAATCTATAGGTGGAGGGAGAAGAGACGGATTAATACCTTTCCCAAGCGTGTTTGCTCGTAAGTGAATTCGAACTCGGCTCATCGATTTCTCGTTCTGAGTCGATATCCACTGTACTACAACGCACATATCGAAATGATGGATACAAAGCTGAAAAATTTGTCACGTTTTAAAAATATTTTTAAAGTATTTTCGATGCATTGGATCTATTACTTTTATTAGAGTTAATATTTTCAGACTTGCAAGGCTTACATTTTATACGCCGGTTCTCGCTCGATCACCGAAGTTAAGCAACGTTGAGCCTGGTCAGTACTTAGATGGGTGACCGCTTGGGAATACCAGATGCTGTAAGCGTATAGTGACGGATGTGCGTTGTGCGTTGTGGTGCAGTGGATATCGGCTCGGAAAGAGAAATCGATGAGCCGAATTCGAATTCCAGTTGAATACCCTGTATTCACTTAAGTACTGGTACCCTTGGGAAAGGTATTAATCCGTCCATTCACTCCAGTTATGCGTTAAATAACAAGGGTAGGACTTGGGGACCCTGCTCTTAAAAACAAATCCCAATGAATCGTGAAAAGAAAAATGTTGTAAAAATATAAAATAACCTTACCCAAAATCACTGGTTATGACCTTAAAATGATCCCATAAGGATTGATAGGTCGTTAAGCCTCACAAACAGATTTGCACGAGAAACGTGAGGAACAAAAGAAGTTACATGTGAAGTTTGTAGACAACATTAAATATTTAAAGGCTATTAATATTCGAAGGCTATTGGCACAAATGCAAATATGAGAACAAATACATTGACATACAATCTGTCTCAACACGATCATTAATATTCACAAATTATCAGAGTATGCAATTTAGAAAGAACGATAACCTTTTTAGAGTATATTCTTATGATAAATGATACGAAGAAGGCTGCCCGGTGCACTCGTATCAAAGGTTATGTGTTTAGCTGATAGCAGGAGAACTGAATATGAATCGAGAAACAATGCTGCGCATTCCAACCGAGTTTATGTTAGGAGAAAAGGTCACTGGCAAATATATGAACAAATAGATTGTCCAACAATCATGTTGAACACGATTTATCAGTGTATGCATCTTAGAAACAGATTCTTTTATGAGAAAGGATAGATAGAAGATTTCTTGCTGCTCTCATAATGTGTGCGGCTGGTAGCAGAAGAATTTAATGCGAATGGAAAAATACAGCGGCAGATTCTAACTGCAAATTTACAAAAAAATCATAGCAGTATCACAAGGTTTTAATTTAGAAAGACTATAAATACCTGGGAAGTGACATAACAGAAGACGGAAAGTGCGACACAGGGAAGTGACGGATTAATAACTTTGAAATGACAAATTACCTAACCGAAAAAATAGATTAAATTACGCCTGATTTTTTTATCTCGTGTTATGGCCTTGCGATGTTCTTGTAGCCTTACCTTAAGGGTGTGGCCTGTTTTTCCTTTATATTTCTTTCCACAGCTACATGGAATAGCGTACACAGAGTCCTTAGTCATTCCTTCTCTACTAGGAGTCTTACTCTTAACATAAAAAATACCAGAGGAAACCATTAACTTAAAGAATTGCCGTATGAACTCTGGTAAAATAGGGCTACTGAATATTAGGTTTATAAGTCCCAAAAATTCAGTTGTTCTGTCTTTAAGAACACAGTGGATGTAGACGTTGATTAGTTCCTGTGACTTGACCCAAACAGTTGTGGGTTCAATACCAGGCTACAGCAGTAGTAAACTTACTGGGAGATAACTCATAACTATCAGTAGAGGCATTACGCAAAGAAATGGCGATGATATACGCCAGTGAGTTTCTATTCTATTCACCTGAAGAAGGCCGGAAAAATGGTAACAAAGATAAGGACAACAATCCGAATAATCTAAATACTGAAAATGTTGATAAATTTCCCAGTTTCCCGTATGTGAAATTTAACTGAAATTCGAACTTGTCTCTCAGTTATATTCGTTGCATTCACTTACGCACATACTTGAAAAAGTCTTAATCTCCAGCTATAGGTTAAATAGCAGGGCGGTTTTGGTTCTATAGCGTTGGTCCTCAACCTGTCTACTGCAAAAAGCAATGACAACCTACCGTGGAAAAATCTTCTGTCAGTCAGTCATGTCTGTTTCGAGACCTGATCGTCCATACGTGTATCATGTATGGCAAAATGAATATTATCTTCAGTCACTCATGTCTTTTCGAGACTTTGTCGTATTGAATAATCCTCTTTTCATCACTTTTGATCGGGCACTAAAAATTCTTCTTCTTCTTTGATGTTTCAGGACGTTGGCGGTTATGGCTTTCCATGTCTTCCCTATCCCTGGTGCCTCATAGCATGACTTCCCCTCTTAAACCATGCAACCCTCGTTCCATCATCCACCTGATTAGGTCCTTCAAATATGTTATCCGCTGCTTTCCTCTGTCTCTTTTTCCCTCTATCTGGCCTGTTAGTATCAGGTTCTCCAAGCCCTCTTTCCTCATTACATGTTCCTGGAACTTCAGTTGTCTCTTTCTAATGCTCAGTATTAATTTCCTTTTCGTTTTCATCATTTCCAAAACCTCATCGTTATTCACATGCTCGATCCATGATATTCGCAGCATCCTTCAGTAGAATCACATTTAAGCTGCTTCAAGTTTTGCCTTCACCTTTGATGATATTGTCCAGTATTCACTGCCATATTCATGAACTGAAATCACATAGCAACCCAGGACTCTTCTCTTTGTTTCTAACGAAATTGTCCTGTTTCTTAATACTTCACTCAACTTAAGCCATTGTAGTAGAAATGACTGCAAAAATAAAAAATATATTAAATTATGGAAATAAAAACTTAACAAGTCAAACCAAGCGAAAAAGAGTGAAATTAAATAAAAACGATTCCAAAAAAGTCGAATAGAAAAAAAAGATTAAAATGCAATCAACTAATGTTATCAAGTTACCAATGAATTTAAACTGAAGCAAATCATAAAACAAAAAACGGTATGAAAACTTTTAAAAATTAAAGTCTTGTCTAAATGAATATTACACCAGAACAATACAGTCCTAGGTATAACGATATACTACATCTGGCAGCAATGCATCTGTTCGGAAAATTAGAGCTTTGGAGAAGCATGGAACTAACTTTGTCAAAAGAAAAAGAAAAAATAGGAAGGGGAGATGGACCAGTGAATATGAGACTTTATTCACCGCCGCTTACTTCAATAAGGGGATTTTTTAAGCGTACCTAGATATGGCACAAGGCCAAAAGTATGCACCCAGTGAGGATCGAAATCATTACTCAGTTGTAATGTTTCTAGCAAGACAAACTTGCTAACCATTACACCACCTCGAGGTGGCCTTCCTATTTTATATATGGTGATGTACTAAGCGCAGCTAGATGTGGCACAAGGCCAAAAGTATGGGGCACCCAGTGAGGATCGAAAT
>JBBBDQ010028157.1:7500-10000 GCA_037127315.1 Ascarosepion bandense | reverse complement strand
ACAAACACACACACATATCCATATATATATACAAACACACACATATCCATATATATATATATAAAAACACACACACATATCCATATATATACAAACACACACACATATCCATATATATATATATACAAACACACACACATATCCATATATATATATATACAAACACACACACATATCCATATATATATATACAAACACACACACATATCCATATATATATATACAAACACACACACATATCCATATATATATATATACAAACACACACATATCCATATATATATACAAACACACACATATCCATATATATATACACACACATATCCATATATACACACACACATCCATATATATATATATATATATATATATACACATATATATATACACATATACATATATATATCCATACATATATACATACACACACACATATATATCCATACATATATACATACACACACATATATATCATACATACACATATATATATACATACACATATATATCCATACATATATATATACATACACATATATATATATACATACACACACATATATATCCATACATATATATATATACATACACACACATATATATCCATACATATATATATATATATATATATATATATACATATATATATATATATATATATCCATACATATATATATATATATCCATACATATATATATATATATATATCCATACACATATATATATATATATATCCATACATATATATATATATACATACATATATATATATATATATCCATACATATATATATATATATCCATACATATATATATATATATCCATACATATATATATATATATCCATACATATATATATATATATATATCCATACATATATATATATATATATATCCATACATATATATATATATATCCATACATATATATATATATATATATATATACATATATATCCATACATATATATATATATATATATATATATATATATCCATACATATATATATATATATATATCCATACATATATATATCCATACATATATATATATATATATACATATATATATATATCCATACATATATATATATATATATCATACATACATATATATATATATATATATACATATATATCCATATACATATATATATATCCATACATATATATATATATATATATACATATCCATACATACATATATATATCCATACATATATATATATACATATATATATCCATACATATATATATATACATATCCATACATATATATATATATACATATCCATATACATATACTATATATATATACATATCCATACATATATATATATATATACATATCCATACATATATATATACATATCCATACATATATATATATATATATACATATCCATACATATATATATATATATACATATCCATACATATATATATATATATACATATCCATACATATATATATATATATATACATATCCATACATATATATAATATATATATACATATCCATACATATATATATATATATACATATCCATACATATATATATATATACATATCCATACATATATGTATATATACATATCCATACATATATATATATATACATATCCATACATATATATATATATACATATCCATACATATATATATATATATACATATATACATATATATATATACATATATACATATATATATATATATATACATATCCATACATATATATATATATATACATATACATATCCATACATATATATATATATATACATATACATATCCATACATATATATATATACATATCCATACATATATATATATATATATACATATCCATACATATATATATATATATCATACATATATATATATACATATCCATATACATATATATATACATATCTATACATATATATATATACATATCCATACATATATATATACATATATCCATACATATATATATATATATACATATCCATACATATATACATATCCATACATATATATATATATATCCATACATATCCATACATATATATATATACATATCCATACATATATATATACATATCCCATACATATATATATACATATCCATACATATATATATATATATCTATACATATATATATATACATATCTACATATATATATATATACATATCCATACATATATATATATACATATCCATACATATATATATATATATACATATCCATACATATATATATATATATATACATATCCATACATATATATATATATATACATATCCATACATATATATACATATGTATATATATATATACATATCCATACATATATATATATACATATCCATACATATATATATATACATATCCATACATATATATATATATACATATCCATACATATATATATATATATATATATATATATATACATATATACATATATATATATATACATATCCATACATATATATATATATAT
>JBBBDQ010028152.1:0-21845 GCA_037127315.1 Ascarosepion bandense | reverse complement strand
ACACAGCCCCCAAAAATTTTATGTACACAAACTGGCAGGAGGAAACATATTAGAAATGCCTCAAGATTGAACTGATCAATTTGTTTCAAGAAGAACAAAACACCTGGACATAATTCAAAAATTTTATGTACACAAACTGGTGAGAAAACATATTAGAAATGCCTCAAGATTGAACTGATCAATTTGTTCAAGAAGAACAAAACACTTGACATACCCTAAAAATTTTATGTACACAAGCTGGTGAGGAAACATATTAGAAATGTCCTTCAAGATTGAACTGATCAATTTGTTTCAAGAAGAACAAAACACTTGACATACCCCAAAAATTTTATGTACACAAACTGGTGAGGAAACATATTAGAAATGCCTCAAGATTGAACTGATCAATTTGTTTCAAGAGGAACAAACACTTGACATACCCCAGAAATTTTATGTACACAAACTGGTGAGGAAACATATTAGAAATGCCTCAAGATTGAACTGATCAATTTGTTTCAAGAAGAACAAAACACTGACATACCCCAAAATTTTATGTACACAAACTGGTGAGAAAACATATTAGAAATGCCTCAAGATTGAACTGATCAATTTGTTTCAAGAAGAACAAAACACTTGACATACCCTGGGTACCTTATACACAAACTGTTGAGGAAACATAATAGAAATGCCTCAAGATTGAACTGATCAATTTGTTTCAAGAGGAACAAAACACTTGACATACCCCAAAAATTTTATGTACACAAACTGGTGAGAAAACATATTAGAAATGCTCAAGATTGGAACTGATCAATGTTTCAAGAAGAACAAAACACTTTGACATACCCCAAAATTTTATGTACACAAACTGGTGAGAAAACATATTAGAAATGCCTCAAGATTGAACTGATCAATTTGTTTCAAGAAGAACAAAACACTTGACATACCCCAAAAATTTTATGTACACAAACTGGTGAGGAACATATTAGAAATGCCTCAAGATTGAACTGATCAATTTGTTTCAGGAAGAACAAACACTTGACATAATTCAAAATTTTATGTACACAAACTGGTGAGGAAACATATTAGAAATGCCTCAAGATTGAACTGATCAATTTGTTTCCAAGAGGAACAAAACACTTGACATACCCCAAAAATTTTATGTACACAAACTGGTGAGGAAACATATTAGAAATGCCTCAAGATTGAACTGATCAATTTGTTTCAAGAGGAACAAAAAACACTTGACATACCCCAAAAATTTTATGTACACAAACTGGTGAGGAACATATTAGATATGCCTCAAGATGAACTGATCAATTTGTTTCAAGAAGAACAAGACACTTGACATACCTCAAAATTTTATGTACACAAACTGGTGAGAAAACAGTGATATTAGAAATGCCTCAAGATTGAACTGATCAATTTGTTTTTCAAGAGAAACAAAACACTTGACATACCCCAAAAATTTTATGTACACAAATTGGTGAGGAAACATATTAGAAATGCCTCAAGATTGAACTGATCAATTTGTTTCAAGAAGAACAAAACACTCTGACATACCCCAAAAATTTTATGTACACAAGCTGGTGAGGAAACATATTAGAAATGCCTCAAGATTGGAACTGATCAATTTGTTTCAAGAAGAACAAAACACTTGACATACCCCAAAAATTTCCAAGTGCACAAACTGGTGAGGAAACATATTAGAAATGCCTCTCAAGATTGAACTGATCAATTTGTTTCAAGAAGAACAAAACACTTGACATACCCCAAAATTTTATGTACACAAGCTGGTGAGGAAACATATTAGAAATGCCTCAAGATTGAACTGATCAATTTGTTTCAAGAGGAACAAAACACTTGACATACCCTAAAAATTTTATGCACAATAAATCACAGAGAAACATATTAGAAATGCCTCAAGATTGAACTGATCAATTTGTTTCTGCGAAGAACAAAACACTTGACATACCCCAAAATTTTATGTACACAAGCTGGTGAGGAAACATATTAGAAATGCCTCAAGATTGAACTGATCAATTTGTTTCAAGAAGAACAAAACACTTGACATACCCCAAAAATTTTATGTACACAAACTGGTGAGAAAACATATTAGAAATGCCTCAAGATTGAACTGATCAATTTGTTTTAAGAAGAACAAAACACTTGACATACCCCAAAAATTTTATGTACACAAACTGGTGAGGAAACATATTAGAAATGCCTCAAGATTGAACTGATCAATTTGTTTCAAGAGGAACAAAACACTTGACATACCCCAAAAATTTTATGTACACAAACTGGTGAGGAAACATATTAGAAATGCCTCAAGATTGAACTGATCAATTTGTTTCAAGAAGAACAAAACACTTGACATACCCCAAAAATTTTATGTACACAAACTGGTGAGAAAACATATTAGAAATGCCTCAAGATTGAACTGGATCAATTTGTTTCAAGAAGAACAAAACACTTGACATACCCCAAAAATTTTATGTACACAAACTGGTGAGGAAACATATTAGAAATGCCCCTCAAGATTGAACTGACTGAATACCAAGAAGAACAAAACACTTGACATACCCCAAAAATTTTATGTACACAAACTGGTGAGGAACATATTAGAAATGCCTCAAGATTGAACTGATCAATTTGTTTCAAGAGGAACAAAACACTTGACATACCCTGCAATTCTTATGTACACAAACTGGTGAGGAAACATATTAGAAATGTCTTCAAGATTGAACTGATCAATTTGTTTCAAGAGGAACAAAATAATTACACATACCCCAAAAATTTTATGTACACAAACTGGTGAGGAAACATATTAGAAATGCCTCAAGATTGAACTGATCAATTTGTTTCAAGAAGAACAAGACACTTGACATACCCCAAAAATTTTATGTACACAAACTGGTGAGAAAACATATTAGAAATGCCTCAAGATTGAACTGATCAATTGCTTCAAGAGGAACAAAAACACTTGACATACCCTGAAAAATTTTATGTACACAAATCAGTGAGGAAACATATTAGAAATGCTCTAAGATTGAACTGATCAATTTGTTTCCAAGAAGAACAAAACACTTGACATACCCCAAAAATTTTATGTACACAAGCTATGAGGAAACATATTAGAAATGGGCCCCCAAGATTGAACTGATCAATTTGTTTCAAGAAGAACAAAACACTTGACATACCCCAAAATTTTATGTACACAAACTGGTGAGGAAACATATTGAAATGCCTCAAGATTGAACTGATCAATTTGTTTCAAGAAGAACAAACACTGACATACCCCAAAAATTTTATGTACAGAAGCTGGTGAGGAAACATATTAGAAATGCCTCAAGATTGAACTGATCAACTTGTTTCAAGAGGAACAAAACACTTGACATACCCCAAAAATTTTATGTACACAAACTGGTGAGGAAACATATTAGAAATGCCTCAAGATTGAACTGATCAAATTTGTTTCAAGAAGAACAAAACACTTGACATACCCCAAAATTTATGTACACAAGCTGGTGAGGAAACATATTAGAAATGCCTCAAGATTGAACTGATCAATTTGTTTCAAGAAGAACAAAACACTTGACATACCCCAAAAATTTTATGTACACAAACTGGTGAGGAAACACAGCTAGGAAATGCCTCAAGATTGAACTGATCAATTTGTTTCAAGAAGAACAAACACTTGACATACCCCAAAAATTTTATGTACACAAGCTGGTGAGGAAACATATTAGAAATGCCTCAAGATTGAACTGATCAATTTGTTTCAAGAGGAACAAAACACTTGACATACCCCAAAATTTTATGTACAAACTGGTGAGGAAACATATTAGAAATGCCTCAAGATTTAAACCACTGAATTTGTTTCAAGAAGAACAAAACACTTGACATACCCCAAAAAATTTTATGTACACAAGCTGGTGAGGAAACATATTAGAAATGCCTCAAGATTGAACTGATCAATTTGTTTCAAGAAGAACAAAACACTACACATACCCCAAAAATTTTATGTACACAAGTCAGTGAGGAAACATATTAGAAATGCCTCAAGATTGAACTGATCAATTTGTTTCAAGAAGAACAAAACACTTGACATACCCCAAAAATTTTATGTACACAAATCAGTGAGGAAACATATTAGAAAGGCCTTCAAGATTGAACTGATCAATTTGTTTCAAGAAGAATAAAACACTGACATACCCAAAAATTTTATGTACAATAAAACTGGGTGAGGAAACATATTAGAAATGCCTCAAGATTGAACTGATCAATTTGTTTCAAGAAGAACAAAACACTTGACATACCCCAAAAATTTTATGTACACAAGCTGGTGAGGAAACATATTAGAAATGCCTCAAGATTGAACTGATCAATTTGTTTCAAGAAGAACAAAACACTTGACATACCCCAAAAATTTTATGTACACAAACTGGTGAGGAAACATATTAGAAATGCCTCAAGATTGAACTGATCAATTTGTTTCAAGAAGAACAAAACACTTGACATACCCCAAAAATTTATGTACACAAGCTGGTGAGGAAACATATTAGAAATGCCTCAAGATTGAACTGATCAATTTGTTTCAAGAGGAACAAAACACTTTGACATACCCCAAAAATTTTATGTACACAAACTGGTGAGGAAACATATTAGAAATGCTCCTCTCAAGATTGAACTGATCAATTTGTTTCAAGAAGAACAAAACACTGGACATACCCCAAAAATTTTATGTACACAAACTGGTGAGGAAACATATTAGAAATGCCTCAAGATTTGAACTGATCAATTTGTTTCAAGAGGAACAAAATACTTGACATACCCTAAAAATTTTATGTACACAAGCTGGTGAGGAAACATATTAGAAATGCCTCAAGATTGAACTGATCAATTTGTTTCAAGAAGAACAAAACACTTGACATACCCCAAAAATTTTATGTACACAAACTGGTGAGGAAACATATTAGAAATGCCTCAAGATTGAACTGATCAATTTGTTTCAAGAAGAACAAAACACTTGACATACCCCAAAAATTCTTATGTACACAAGCTGGTGAGGAAACATATTAGAAATGCCTCAAGATTGAACTGATCAATTTGTTTCAAGAAAAGAACAAAACACTTGACATACCCCAAAAATTTTATGTACACAAGCTGGTGAGGAAACATATTAGGAAATGCCCAAGATTGAACTGATCAATTTGTTTCAAAGAGGAACAAAACACTGACATACCCCAAAAATTTTATGTACACAAACTGGTGAGGAAACATATTAGAAATGCCTCAAGATTGAACTGATCAATTTGTTTCAAGAAGAACAAAACACTTGACATACCCCAAAAATTTTATGTACAATAAGCTGTGAGGAAACATATTAGAAATGCTCAAGATTGAACTGATCAATCTATTTCAAGAAGAACAAAACACTTGACATACCCCAAAAATTTTATGTACACAAACTGGTGAGGAAACATATTAGAAATGCCTCAAGATTAAACTGATCAATTTGTTTCAAGAAGAAACAAAAACACTTGACATACCCCAAAAATTTTATGTACACAAACTGGTGAGGAAACATATTAGGAAATGCCTCAAGATTGAACTGATCAATTTGTTTCAAGAA
This sequence comes from Ascarosepion bandense, assembly GCA_037127315.1. Lineage (NCBI taxonomy): Eukaryota > Metazoa > Mollusca > Cephalopoda > Sepiida > Sepiidae > Ascarosepion > Ascarosepion bandense. The sequence goes on along the minus strand of JBBBDQ010028152.1, from coordinate 16,231 downwards.
GAACAAAACACTTGACATACCCCAAAAATTTTATGTACACAAACTGGTGAGGAAACATATTAGAAATGCCTCAAGATTGAACTGATCAATTTGTTTCAAGAAGAACAAAACACTTGACATACCCCAAAAATTTTATGTACACAAACTGGTGAGGAAACATATTAGAAATGCCTCAAGATTGAACTGATCAATTTGTTTCAAGAAGAACAAAACACTTGACATACCCCAAAATTTTATGTACACAAACTGGTGAGGAAACATATTAGAAATGCCTCAAGATTGAACTGATCAATTTGTTTCAAGAAGAACAAAACACTTGACATACCCCAAAAATTTTATGTACACAAACTGGTGAGGAAACATATTAGAAATGCCTCAAGATTGAACTGATCAATTTGTTTCAAGAAGAACAAAACACTTGACATACCCCAAAAATTTTATGTACACAAACTGGTGAGGAAACATATTAGGAATGCCCTCAAGATTGAACTGATCAATTTGTTTCAAGAAGAACAAAACACTTGACATACCCCAAAAATTTTATGTACACAAACTGGTGAGGAAATGAATAGAAATGCCTCAAGATTGAACTGACTGACTTGTTTCAAGAAGAACAAAACACGGACATACCCCAAAAATTTTATGTACACAAACTGGTGAGGAAACATATTAGAAATGCCTCAAGATTGAACTGATCAATTTGTTTCAAGAAGAACAAAACACTTGACATACCCCAAAATTTTATGTACACAAACTGGTGAGGAAACATATTAGAAATGCCTCAAGATTGAACTGATCAATTTGTTTCAAGAAGAACAAAACACTTGACATACCCCAAAAATTTTATGTACACAAGCTGGTGAGGAAACATATTAGAAATGCCTCAAGATTGAACTGATCAATTTGTTTCAAGAGGAACAAAACACTTGACATACCCCAAAAATTTTTATGTACACAAACTGGTGAGGAAACATATTAGAAATGCCTCAAGATTGAACTGATCAATTTGTTTCAAGAGGAACAAAACACTTGACATACCCCAAAAATTTTATGTACACAAACTATGAGGAAACATATTAGAAATGCCTCAAGATTGAACTGATCAATTTGTTTCAAGAGGAACAAAACACTGACATACTCCCAAAAATTTTATGTACACAAACTGGTGAGGAAACATATTAGAAATGCCTCAAGATTGAACTGATCAATTTGTTTCAAGAGGAACAAAATACTTGACATACCCCAAAATTTATGTGTACACAAACTGGTGAGGAAACATATTAGAAATGCCTCAAGATTGAACTGATCAATTTGTTTCCAAGAGAACAAAACACTTGACATACCCCAAAAAATTTTATGTACACAAACTGGTGAGGAAACATATTAGAAATGCCTCAAGATTGAACTGATCAATTTGTTTCAAGAGGAACAAAACACTTGACATACCCCAAAAATTTTATGTACACAAACTGGTGAGGAAACATATTAGAAATGCCTCAAGATTGAACTGATCAATTTGTTTCAAGAGGAACAAAACACTTGACATACCCCAAAAATTTTATGTACACAAACTGGTGAGGAAACATATTAGAAATGCCTCAAGATTGAACTGATCAATTTGTTTCCAAGAGGAACAAAACACTTGACATACCCCAAAAATTTTATGTACACAAACTGGTGAGGAAACATATTAGAAATGCCTCAAGATTGAACTGATCAATTTGTTTCCAAGAGGAACAAAACACTTGACATACCTCAAAAATTTTATGTACACACACAAACTGGTGAGGAAACATATTAGAAATGCCTCAAGATTGAACTGATCAATTTGTTTCAAGAGGAACAAAACACTTGACATACCCCAAAAATTTTATGTACACAAACTGGTGAGGAAACATATTAGAAATGCCTCAAGATTGAACTGATCAATTTGTTTCAAGAGGAACAAAACACTTGACATAAATTTAAAAAAATTTTATGTACACAAACTGGTGAGGAAACATATTAGAAATGCCTCAAGATTGAACTGATCAATTTGTTTCAAGAGGAACAAAACACTTGACATACCCCAAAAATTTTATGTACACAAACTGGCGAGAAAACATATTAGAAATGCCTCAAGATTGAACTGATCAATTTGTTTCAAGAAGAACAAAACACTTGACATACCCCAAAAAATTTTATGTACACAAGCTGGTGAGGAAACATATTAGAAATGCCTCAAGATTGAACTGATCAATTTGTTTCAAGAGGAACAAAACACTTGACATACCCCAAAAATTTTATGTACACAAACTGGTGAGGAAACATATTAGAAATGCCTCAAAGATTGAACTGATCAATTTGTTTCAAGAAGAACAAAACACTTGACATACCAAAAATTTTATGTACACAAACTGGTGAGGAACATATTAGAAATGCCTCAAGATTGAACTGATCAATTTGTTTCAAGAGGAACAAAAACATTCTGACATACCCCAAAAATTTTATGTACACAAACTGGTGAGGAAACATATTAGAAATGCCTCAAGATTGAACTGATCAATTTGTTTCAAGAGGAACAAAACACTTGACATACCCCAAAAATTTTTATGTACACAAACTGGTGAGGAAACATAATAGAAATGCCTCAAGATTGAACTGATCAATTTGTTTCAAGAGGAAAAAAACACTTGACATACCCCAAAAATTTTATGTACACAAACTGGTGAGAAAACATATTAGAAATGCCTCAAGATTGAACTGATCAATTTGTTTCAAGAAGAACAAACACTTGACATACCCTCAAAAATTTTATGTACACAAACTGAGAGAAACAGGAGCAGAAATGCCTTAAGATTGAACTGATCAATTTGTTTCAAGAGGAACAAAACACTTGACATACCCCAAAATTTTATGTACAATAAACTGGTGAGAAAACATATTAAAATGTACTTCAAGATTGAACTGATCAATTTGTTTCAAGAAGAACAAAACACTTGACATACCCCAACAATTTTATGTACACAAACTGGTGAGAAAACATATTAGAAATGCCTCAAGATTGAACTGATCAATTTGTTTCAAGAGTGAACAAAACACTTGACATACCCCAAAAATTTTATGTACACAAACTGGTGAGGAAACATATTAGAAATGCCTCAAGATTGAACTGATCAATTTGTTTCAAGAAGAACAAAACACTTGACATACCCCAAAAATTTTGCGTACACAAACTGGTGAGGAAACATATTAGAAATGCCTCAAGATTGAACTGATCAATTTGTTTCAAGAAGAACAAAACACTTGACATACCCCAAAAATTTTATGTACACAAACTGGTGAGAAAACATATTAGAAATGCCTCAAGATTGAACTGATCAATTTGTTTCAAGAAGAACAAAACACTTGACATACCCCAAAAAATTTTATGTACACAAACTGGTGAGGAAACATATTAGAAATGCCTCAAGATTGAACTGATCAATTTGTTTCAAGAGGAACAAAACACTTGACATACCCCAAAAATTTTATGTACATAAACTGGTGAGGAAACATATTAGAAATGCCTCAAGATTGAACTGATCAATTTGTTTCAAGAGGAACAAAACACTTGACATACCCCAAAAATTTTATGTACACAAACTGGTGAGGAAACATATTAGAAATGCCTCAAGATTGAACTGATCAACTTGTTTCAAGAGGAAAAAAAACACCACATACCCCAAAAAATTTTATGTACACAAACTGTGAGAAAACATAATAGAAATGCCTCAAGATTGAACTGATCAATTGCTTCAAGAAGAACAAAACACTTGACATACCTCAAAAATTTTATGTACACAAACTGGTGAGGGAACATATTAGAAATGCCTCAAGATTGAAACTGATCAATTTGTTTCAAGAGGAACAAAACACTTGACATACCTCAAAAATTTTATGTACACAAACTGGTAGAAAACATATTAGGAAATGCCTCAAGATTGAACTGATCAATTTGTTTCAAGAAGAACAAAACACTTGACATACCCCAACAATTTTATGTACACAAACTGGTGAGAAAACATATTAGAAAATGCCCAAGATTGAACTGGATCAATTTGTTTCAAGAGGAACAAAACACTTGACATACCCCAAAAATTTTATGTACACAAATTCGGTGAGGAAACATATTAGAAATGCCTCAAGATTGAACTGATCAATTTGTTTCAAGAAGAACAAACACTGACATACCCTGCAAATTTGTACACAAATCAGTGAGGAAACATATTAGAAATGCCTCAAGATTGAACTGATCAATTTGTTTCAAGAAGAACAAAACACTTGACATACCCCAAAAATTTTATGTAAGAACAAACTGGTGAGAAAACATATTAGAAATGCCTCAAGATTGAACTGATCAATTTGTTTCAAGAAGAACAAAACACTTGACATACCCCAAAATTTTATGTACACAAACTGGTGAGGAAACATATTAGAAATGCCTCAAGATTGAATCTGATCAATTGTTTCAAGAGGAACAAAAACACTTGATACCCCAAAAATTTTATGTACACAAACTGGTGAGAAAACATATTAGAAATGCCTCAAGATTGAACTGATCAATTTGTTTCAAGAAGAACAAAACACTTGACATACCCCAAAATTTTATGTACACAAACTGGTGAGGGAACATATTAAATGCCTCAAGATTTAACTGATTGAATTTGTTTCAAGATAACAAAACACTATATACCCTCAAAATTTTATGTACACAAATCAAGAGGGAAACAGGCTAGAAATGCTCAAGATTGAACCTGATCAATTTGTTTCAAGAAGAACAAAACACTTGACATACCCCAAAAAATTTTATGTACACAAATCAGTGAGGAAACATACTAGAAATGCTCAAGATTAACTGATCAGAGCTAAGAAGAATATAAACACTTATATACCCCAAAAATTTTTATGTACACAAACTGGTGAGGAAACATATTAGAAACATTTCAGATTGAACTGATCAATTATTTGCAAGAACAAAACACTGACACACCAAAAATTTTTATGTACACAAACTGGTGAGGAAACATTTAGAAATGCCCAAGATTGAACTGATCAATTGAGCCAAGAAGAATTAAAACACTGACACAGCTCCCCCAAAATTCTCAGTGCCACAAACTGAGGAAACACATTAGAAATGTCTGGAAGATTGAACTGATCAATTTGCTTCACACAGTTCAAAAAATACTGAGACACCTCCCAAAATTGAAGGCAAAGAAACTGCAGAGAAATATTAGAAATGCCTCAAGATTGAATTGATCAATTGCCTAAGAAGAACAAACATTTGGACATACCCCAAAAATTTTATGCTGACAAACTGGTGAGGGAAATATATTAGAAATGTCAAGATTGAACTGATCAATTTGTTTCAAGAGGAACAAAACACTTGACATACCCCAAAATTTTATGTAATAACTGGTAGAGAAAAACATATTAGAAATGCCTCAAGATTGAATTGATCAATTTGTTTCTAAGCAATAGTAAAACACTTGACATACCCCAAAACTCAGCAAAGCACAAACTGGTGAGGAAAACATATTAGAAATGCCTCAAGATTGAACTGATCAATTTGTTTCAAGAGGAACAAAATGGACATACCCCAAAAATTTTATGTACACAAACTGGTGAGAAAACATATTAGAAATGCCTCAAGATTGAACTGATCAATTTTGCTCTAAAGAGAACAAAACATCGACATACCCCAAAATTTTATGTGTCAACAAGCTGAAGAGAACATATGAATGCCTCAAGATTGAACTGATCAATCTATTTCTAAATAACATCAAAACACTTATTATACCCTTCTCTCAAAAATTTTATGTACACAAACTGGTGAGGAAACATATTAGAAATGTTTCCCAAGATTGGAACTGATCAATTTGTTTCAAGAGAACAAACACTTGACATACCCCAAAAATTTTATGTACAATAAACTGGTGAGAAAACATATTAGAAATGTTTCCCAAGATTGAACTGATCAATTTGTTTCAAGCTATTAAATGTGAAAACACACTTGACATACCCCAAAAAATTTTATGTACAAACTGGTGAGAAAACATGTTTCTAGAAAATGCCCCTCAAGATTGAACTGATCAATTGGTTTCAAAGAGGAACAAAACACTTGACATAACCCCAAAAATTGTACACAAACTGGTGAGGAAACATATTAGAAATGCCTCAAGATTGAACTGATCAATTTGTTTCAAGAGGAATAAAAACACTTGACATACTCCCCAAAAATTTTATGTACAATAACCAAGTGGAGAAACATATTAGAAATGCCTCAAGATTGAACTGATCAATTTATTTCAAGAAGAACAAAACACTTGACATAATCTTCAAAAATTTTATGTACACAAACTTATGAGGAAATGATATTAATGCCTCAAGATTGAACTGATCACCACCAAGATGAACAAAACACTTGACATACCCCAAAAATTTTATGTACACAAACTGGTGAGAAAACATATTAGAAATGCCTCAAGATTGGAACTGATCAATTTGTTTCAAGAAGAACATAACACTTGACATATCCCCAAAAAATTTTATGTACACACAAACTGGTGAGGTAGTAAAATAATATTGGAAAGCTGCCCTACATTGAACTGATCAATTTGTTCAAGAGGAACAAAACACTTGAGAGAATTCTAAAAATTTTATGTACACAAACTGGTGAGGAAACATATTAGAAATGCCTCAAGATTGAACTGATCAATTTGTTTCAAGAGAACAAAACACTTACAGACCTACAAAAAATTTTGCACACAAACCAGGAGAAACATATTAGAAATGCCCCAAGATTGAACTGATCAATTTGTTTCAAGAAGAACAAAACACTTGACATACCCCAAAATTTCTGTACACAAACTGGTAGAAAAACATACAGTGAAAATGCCTCTCAAGATTGAACAAATCCTGATCAATTTGGTTTCAAGAGAAATAAAACAATGACATACCTCAAAAATTTTATACACAAACTGCAGAGAAACATATTAGAAATGCCTCAAGATTGAACTGATCAATTATTTTAAGAGGAAACAAAACACTTGACATACCCCAAAATTTTATGTACACAAACTGGTGAGGAAACATATTAGAAATGCCTCAAGATTGAACTGACTAATTTGTTTCAAGAAGAACAAAACACTTGACATACCCCAAAAATTTTATGTACACAAACTGGTGAGAAATTATATTAGAAATGCCTCAAGATTGAACTGATCAATTTGTTTCAAGAGGAACAAAACACTTGACATACCCAAAAAATTTCATGTACACAAACTGGTGAGAAAAAACATATTAGAAATGCCTCAAGATTGAACTGATCAATTTGTTTCAAAGAAGAACAAAACACTTGACATACCCTAAAAATTTGTGTACACAACTGCGAGAAAACATATTAGAAATGCCTCAAGATTGAACTGATCAATTTGTTTCAAGATAAACAAAACAATTGACATACCCCAAAATTTTATGCACACAAACTGGTGAGGAAACATATTAGAAATGCCTCAAGATTGAACTGATCAATTTGTTTCAAGAGGAACAAAAACACTTGACATACCCCAAAAATTTTATGTACACAAACTGGTGAGGAAACATATTAGAAATGCCTCAAGATTGAACTGATCAATTTGTTTTAAGAAGAACAAACACTTCTAATATACCCCAAAAATTTTATGTACACAAACTGGTGAGGAAACATATTAGAAATGCCTCAAGATTGAACTGATCAATTTGTTTCAAGAAGAAGAAACACTGACATACTCCCAAAAATTTTATGTACACAAACTGGAAGAGGAACATATTAGAAATGCCTCAAGATTGAACTGATCAATTTGTTTCAAGAGGAACAAAAAACACTTGACATACCCCAAAAATTTATAGTAAGTACAAACTGGTGAGAAAACATATTAGAAATGCCTCAAGATTGAACTGATCAATTTGTTTCAACAAGAACATAACACTTGGCTATATTCCTAAAATTTTATGTACAACTTGTGAGGAAACATATTAGAAATGCCTCAAGATTGAACTGATCAATTTGTTTCTGTGAGGAACAAAACACTTGAGAACTTTCAAAATTTCATACACAAACTGGTGAGGAAACATATTAGAAATGCCTCAAGATTGAACTCTAATCAATTTGTTTCAAGAGAACAAACACTTGACATACTCCCAAAATTTATGTACACAAACTGGTGAGAAAACATATTAGAAAATGGCCCAAGACTAACTGATCAATTTGTTTCTGGAAGAAGAAAGAAAACACTTGACATACCCCAAAAATTTTGTACACAAACTGGTGAGAAAACATATTAGAAATGCCTTTGGGATTTGAACTGATCAATTCTGTTTCTCAGAGGAACAAAAACATCAATATACCCCAAAAATTTTATGTACACAAACTTTATGAGGAAACATATTAGAAATGCCTCAGATTGAACTGATCAATTTATTTCAAGAGGAACAAAACAATATTGATACCCTCAAAATTCTATACAACCTATGGATATAAAGACATTAAATGCCTCAAGATTGAACTGATCAATTTGTTTCAAGAAGAAACAAACACTTGACATACCCCAAAAATTTTTTTATGTACACAAATCCGCAGGAAACATATTAGAAATGCACCAAGATTGAACTGATCAATTTGTTTCAAGAGAACAAAACACTTGACATACCTCAAAATTTTATGTACACAAACTGGTGAGAAAACATATTAGAAATGCCTCAAGATTAACTGATCAATTGTTTCAAGAAGAACAAAACACTTGACATACCCCAAAAATTTTATGTACACAAACTGCATAAGTTATATTAGAAATGCCTCAAGATTGAACTGATCAATTTGTTTCAAGAGGAACAAAACACTTGACATACCCCAAAAAATTTTATGTACACAAACTGGTGAGGAAACATAGAAATACCTCAAGATTGAATCAATAATCAATTTGTCAAGAGGAAGGAAACACTTGACATACCCCAAAAATTTTATGTACACAAACCGGTGAGGAAACATACAGGAAATGCCTCAAGATTGAACTGATCAATTTGTTTTACAAAGGAACAAAACACTTGACATACCCCAAAATTTTAAGGCACACAAACTGGTAAAACATATTAGAAATGCCTTGAAGATTGAACTATCAATTTGAGCCAAATAAAGAAGCAAAAATTTGACACACCCCAAAAATTTTGCAGGCACAAATCCAGGAGGAAACATATTAGAAATGTCTCAAGACTAAATTGATCAATTTGTTTCAAGAAGAACAAAACACTTGACATACCCCAAAAATTTTATGCACACAAGCTGGTGAGGAATATATTAGAAATGCCTCAAGATTGAACTGATCAATTTGTTTCAAGAGGAACAAAACACTTGACATAATCAAAAATTTTATGCATACAAACTGGTATAAAAATATATTAGAAATGCCTCAAGATTGAACTGATCAATTGTTTCAAGAGGAAGAAACACTTGATATGGGCCCCAAAAATTTTATGTACACAAACTGGTGAGGAAACATATTAGAAATGCCTCAAGATTGAACTGATCAATTTGTTTCAAGAGGAACAAAACACTTGACATACCCCAAAAAATTTTATGTACACAAAACTGGTGAGAAACATATTAGAAATGCCTCAAGATTGAACTGACTCACTTGTTTCTGAAGAGGAACAAAACACTTGACATACCTCAAAAATTTTATGTACACAAACTGGAGGTAGAAATGCCTCAAGATTGAACTGATCAATTTGTTTCAAGAGGAACAAAACACTTGACATACCCTAAAAATTTTATGTACACAAACTGGTGAGGAAACATATTAGAAATGCCTCAAGATTGAACTGATCAATTTGTTTCAAGAGGAACAAAACACTTGACATACCCCAAAATTTTATGTACACAAGCTGGTGGAGAAACATATTAGGAAATGCCTCAAGATTGAACTGATCAATTTGTTTCAAGAGGAACAAAACATCAAGATGAAAATTTTTAAAAATTTTATGTACACAAACTGGTGAGGAAACATATTAGAAATGCCTAAAGATTGAACTGATCAATTTGTTTCAAGAGGAACAAAACACTTGAGATACCCCAAAAATTTTACAAAGAAACTGGTGAGGAAACATATTAAATGCCTCAAGATTGAACTGATCAATTTGTTTCAAGAGGAACAAAACACTTGACATACCCCAAAATTTTGTACACAAGCTGGTGATGAAACATATTAGAAATGCCTCAAAGATTATCCATTAATTTGTTTCAAGAGGAACAAAACACTACATACCCTGCAATTATGTACACAAACTGGTGAGGAAACATATTAGAAATGCCTCAAGATTGAACTGATCAATTTGTTTCAAGAGGAACAAAACACTTGACATACCCCAAAATTTTATGTACACAAACTGGTGAGGAAACATATTAGAAATGCCTCAAGATTGAACTGATCAATTTGTTTCAAGAGGAACAAACACTTGACATACCCCTCAAAAAATTTTATGTACACAAACTGGTGAGGAAACATATTAGAAATGCCTCAAGATTTCAACTGATCAATTTGTTCAAGAGGAACAAAAACACTGACATACCCCCAAAATTTTATACAAACTGGTGAGGAAACATATTAGAAATGCCTCAAGATTGAACTGATCAATTGTTTCAAGAGGAACAAAACACTGGACATACCCCAAAAATTTATGTACACAAGCTGGTGAGGAAACATATTAGAAATGCTCCTTAAGATTGAACTGATCAATTTGTTTCAAGAGGAAAACACTACAGCCCCAAAAACAGTGTACACAAACTGGTGAGGAAACATATTAGAAATGCCTCAAGATTGAACTGATCAATTGTTTCAAGAGGAACAAACACTTGACATACCCCAAAAATTTTATGTACACAAGCTGGTGAGGAAACATATTAGAAATGCCTCAAGATTGAACTGATCAATTTGTTCATGAACAAAACACTTGACAATACCCCAAAAATTTTACAGGCATAAGCTGTTGCAGTGAGGAAACATATTAGAAATAACAAGATTGAACTGATCACCTATCAAGAGGAACAAAACACTTGACATACCCTAAAACAGTGTACACAAACTGGTGAGGAAACATATTAGAAATGCCTCAAGATTGGAACTGATCAATTTGTTTCAAGAGGAAACAAAACACTTTGACATACCCCAAAAATTTTATGTACACAAACTGGTGAGGAAACATATTAGAAATGCCTCAAGATTTGAACTGATCAATTTGTTTCAAGAGGAACAAAAACACTTGACATACCCCAAAATTTGTACACAAGCTTGGAGAGAAACATATTAGAAATGCTCTAAGATTGAACTGATCAATTTGTTTCAAGAGGAATGTACCATTTGACATACCCAAAAATTTTATGTACACAAACTGGTGAGGAAACATATTAGAAATGCCTCAAGATTGAACTTGATCAATTTGTTTCAAGAGGAACAAACACTTGACATACCTCAAAAATTTTATGTATTGTTGTAACCCAGAGGAACATATTAGAAATGCCTCAAGATTGAACTGATCAATTCAATTTCAAGAGGAACAAAACACTTGACATACCCCAAAAATTTTATGTACACAAACTGGTGAGGAAACATATTAGAAATGCCTCAAGATTGAACTGATCAATTTGTTTCAAGAGGAACAAAACACTTGACATACCCCAAAAATTTTATGTACACAAACTGGTGAGGAAACATATTAGAAATGCCCCAAGATTGAACTGATCAATTTGTTTCAAGAGGAACAACAAAACACTTGACATACCCCAAAAATTTTATGTGAAGTTGGTTAAGTTGCAGAGGAAACATATTAGAAATGCCTCAAGATTGAACTGACTAATTGTTTCTAAGAGGCTTAAAACACTTGACATACCCCAAAAATTTTATGTACACAAACTGGTGAGGAATATGTTAGAAATGCCTCAAGATTGAACTGATCAATTTGTTTCAAGAGTGGAACAAACACTTGACATACCCCAAAAATTTTATGGCCAATAAGCTGGTGAGAAAACATATTAGAAATGCCTCAAGATTGAACTGACTGAATTGTTTCAAGAGGAACAAACACTTGACATAAATTTTAAAAATTTTAAGTGTACACAAACTGGTGAGGAAACATATTAGAAATGCCTCAAGATTGAACTGATCAATTTGTTTCAAGAGGAACAAAACAGACTTGACATACCCCAAAATTTTATGTACACAAGTTGTGGAGAAACATATTAGAAATGCCTCAAGATTGAACTGACTTAATTTGTTTCTAAGAGAAACAAAACACTTGACATACCCCCAAAAATTTCACAATAAACTGGTGAGGAAAACATATTAGAAATGCCTCAAGATTGAACTGATCAATTTGCTTCAAGAGGAACAAAACACTGACATACCCCAAAAATTTTACAAAAGCAAGTGTTTTGGTGAGGAAACATATTAGGAAATGCCTCAAGATTGAACTGATCAATTTATTTTAGAGAACAAAACACTTGACATACCCCAAAATTTTATGTACACAAACTGGTGAGGAAACAGGCTAGGGAAAATGCCCAAGACTGGAACTGATCAATTTGTTTCAAGAGGAACAAACACTTGACATACCCCAAAATTTTATGTACACAAACTGGTGAGGAAACATATTAGAAATGCCTCAAGATTGAACTGATCAATTTGTTTCAAGAGGAACAAAACACTTGACATACCCCAAAAATTTCTGTACACAAGTTGGTGAGGAAACATATTAGAAATGCCTCAAGATTGAACTGATCAATTTGTTTCAAGAGGAACAAAACACTTGACATACCCCAAAAATTTTATGTACACAAACTGGTGAGAGGAACATATTAGAAATGCCTCAAGATTTGAACTGATCAATTTGTTTCAAGAGAACAAAACACTTGACATACCCCAAAAATTTTATGTACACAAACTGCGAGGAACATATTAGAAATGCCTCAAGATTGAACTGATCAATTTGTTTCAAGAGGAACAAAACATTTATTATACCCAAAAATAAGTGTACACAAGCTGGTGAGGAAACATATTAGAAATGCCTCACGATTGAACACTAATTTGTTTCAAGAGGAACAAAACACTTAAGACATTCTCTATGTACTATGTACACAAACTGGTGAGGAACATATTAGAAATGCCTCAAGATTGAATGATCAATTTATTCAAGAGGAACAAAACACTTACATACCTCAAAATTTTATGTACACAAACTGGGTGAGGAAACATATTAGAAATGCCTCAAGATTGAACTGATCAATTTGTTTCAAGAGGAACAAAACACTTGATACACCCCAAAAATTTGCACACAAACTGGTGAGGAAACATATTAGAAATGCCCAAGATTTCAACTGATCAATTTGTTTTCCAAGAGGGAATAAAACACTTGACATACCCCAAAATTTTATGTACACAAACTGGTGAGGAACATATTAGAAATGCCTCAAGATTGAACTGATCAATTTGTCAAGAGTGTTCAAAACATTGACATACCCCAAAAATTTCACAGTGTACACAAGCTGGTGAGGAAACATATTAGAAATGCTCAAGATTGAACTGATCAATTTGTTTCAAGAGGAACAAAACACTTGACATACCCAAAATTTTATGTACACAAACTGGTGAGGAAACATATTAGAAATGCCTCAAGATTGAACTGATCAATTTGTTTCAAGAGGAACAAAACACTTGACATACCCCAAAAATTTTTTATGTACACAAGCTAAAAGAGGAAAACATATTAGAAATGCCTCTAAGATTGAACTGATCAATTTGTTTCAAGAGGAACAAAACACTTGACATACCCTAAAAATTTTTATGTACACAAACTGGTGAGGAAACATATTAGAAATGCCTCAAGATTGAACTGATCAATTTGTTTCAAGAGGAACAAAACACTTGACATACCCCAAAAATTTTGTACACAAGCTGGTGAGGAAACATATTAGAAATGCCTCAAGATTGAACTGATCAATTTGTTTCAAGATGTGAACAAACACTTGACATACCCCAAAAATTTTATGTACACAAACTGGTGAGGAAACATATTAGAAATGCCTCAAGATTGAACTGATCAATTTGTTTCAAGAGGAACAAAACACTTGAGATACCCCAAAAATTTTATGTACACAAGCTGGTGAGGAACATATTAGAAATGCTCAAGATTGAACTGATCAATTTGTTTCAAGAGGAATAAAAAGTCACCACTGAGATATACCCAAAAAATTTTATGTACACAAACTGGTGAGGAAATAATATTAGAAACGTTTCAAGATTGAACTGACTTAATTTGTTTCAAGAAGACCAAAATGACGTAGACATACCCCAAAAAAATTTTATGTACACAAATCAAGAGAAAACATATTAGAAATGCCTCAAGATTGAACTGATCAATTTGTTTCAGAGGAACAAAACACTGACATACCCCAAAATTTTATGTACACAAACTGGTGAGAAAACATGTTAGAAAATGCCTCAAGATTGGAACTGGATCAATTTGTTTCAAGAAGAACATAACATCGGACATATCCCCAAAAATTTTAGTAGCCACAAACTGGTGAGGAAACATATTAGAAATGCCTCAAGATTGAACTGATCAATTTGTTTCAAGAGTGGAACAAAAACATCACATACACCTACACTATGTACACAAACTGTAGAGAAACATATTAGAAATGTTTCAAGATTGAACTGATCAATTTGTTTCAAGAGGAACAAATTTGACATACCCCAAAAATTTTATGTACAAACTGGAGAGAAAACATATTAGAAATGCCTCAAGATTGAACTGATCAATTTGCTTCAAGAAGAACAAACACTTGACATACCCCAAAAATTTTATGTACACAAACTGGTGAGGAAATATTTAGAAATGCCTCAAGATTGAACTGATCAATGGTTTGAAGAGGAACAAAACACTTGACATTCCAAAAAATTTTATGTACACAAAATCAGTGAGAAAACATACACAGAAATGCCTCAAGATTGAACTGATCAATTCTGTTTCAAAATGACCACAGAACACTTGGACATATCCCCAAAAATTTATACACAAACTGGTGAGGAAACATATTAGAAATGCCTCAAGATTGAACTGATCAATTTGTTTCCAAGAGTGAACAAAACACTTGACATACCCCAAAAATTTTATGTACACAAACTGGTGAGGAAACATATTAGAAATGCCTCAAGATTGAACTGATCAATTTGTTTCAAGAGGAACAAAAACACTTGACATACCCCAAAAATTTTATGTACACAAACTGGTGAGAAAACATATTAGAAATGCCTCAAGATTGAACTGATCAATTGTCAGTAAGAACATAACACTTGACATATCCTCAAAATTTACACAATAAACCAGAGGGAAAACATATTAGAAATACCAAGATTGAACTGATCAATTTGTTTCAAGAGGAAATTAAAACACTTGACATACCCCAAAAATTTTATGTACACAAACTGGTGAGGAAACATATTAGAAATGCCTCAAGATTGAATCAGATCAATTACCAAGAGGAACAAAACACTTGACATACCCCAAAATTTTATGTACACAAACTGGTGAGAAAACATATTAGAAATGCTCAAGATTGAACTGACTAATTTGTTTCAAGAAGAACATAACACTTGACATATCCTCAAAAATTTATGTATACAAACTGGTGAGAAAACATATTAGAAATGCTCAAGATTGAACTGATCAATTTGTTTCAAGAAGAACATAATGACTTTGACATATCCCCAAAAATTTTATGTACACAAACTGGTGAGGAACATATTAGAAATGCCTCAAGACTAAACTGATCAATTTGTTTCAAGAGGAACAAAACACTTGACATACCCCAAAAATTTTATGTGTACACAAACTGGTGAGGAAACATATTAGAAATGCCTCAAGATTGAACTGATCAATTTGTCAAGAGGAACAAAAACACTTGACATACCCCAAAAATTTTATGTACAATAAAACTGGTGAGAAAACATATTAGAAATGCCTCAAGATTGAAACTGATCAATTTGTTTCAAGAAGAACATAACACTTGACATATCCCCAAAATTTTATGTACACAAAACTGGTGAGGAAACATATTAGAAATGCCCTAAAGATTGAACTGATCAATTTGTTTCAAGAGGAACATAACACTTCTGACACTTTA
>JBBBDQ010028148.1:0-21384 GCA_037127315.1 Ascarosepion bandense | reverse complement strand
TTCCATTTGTGGTTGGATTCCTAGGTTTGCTTGAAAAATGTTAGAATAGGTTACTTTACATGAGATCTTTGGCAGAACATGACTTCAATAAATTATTATAATGTGTCACATGAAGACTCTAATAATTCCATTTGTGGTTGGATTCCTAGGTTTGCTTGAAAAATGTTAGAATAGGTTACTTTTTATGAGATCTTTGGCAGAACATGACTTCAATAAATTATTATAATGTGTCACATGAAGACTCTAATAATTCCATTTGTGGTTGGATTCCTGAGTTTGCTTGAAAAATGTTAGAATGAATTTACTTTATGAGATCTTTGGCAAGACATGACTTCAATAAATTATTACTTCAGTAATGACTCATGAAGACTCTAATAATTCCATTTGTGGTTGGATTCCTAGAGTTTGCTTGAAAAATGTTTGAATAGGTTACTTTATGAGATCTTTGGCAGAACATGACCTAAATAAGGTATTATATTGTCACATGAAGACTCTAATAATTCCATTTGTGGTTAGTTCTAGGTTTGCTTGAAAAATGTTAGAATGCGGTTACTTTATGAGATCTTTGGCAGAACATGACTTCAATAAATTATTATAATGTGTCACATGAAGACTCTAATATTCCATTTGTGGTTGGATTCCTAGGTTTTCTTGAAAAATGTTTGAATAGGTTACTTTATGAATCTTTGGCAGAACATGACTTCAATAAATTATTATAATGTGTCACATGAAGACTCTAATAATTCCATTTATTGGTTGATTCTAGGTTGCTTGAAAAATGTTAGAATAGGTTACTTTATGAGATCTTTGGCAGAACATGACTAAATAAATTATTATAATGTGTCATGAAGACTCTAATAATTCCATTTGTGGTTGGATTCCTAAGGTTTGCTTGAAAAATGTTTAGATAGGATTTTTATGAGATCTTTGGCAACATGACTTCAATAAATTATTATAATGTGTCACACTTGAAGACTCTAATAATTCCATTTGTGGTTGGATTCCTAGGTTTGCTTGAAAAATGTTTGAATAGGTTACTTTATGAGATCTTTGGCAGAACATGACTTCAATAAATTATTATAATGTGTCATGAAGACTCTAATAATTCCATTTGTGATTGGATTCCTAAGTTTGCTTGAAAAATGTTTGAATAGGTTAGCATGAGATCTTTGGCAGAACATGACTTCAATAAATTATTATAATGTGTCACATGAAGACTCTAATAATTCCATTTTGTGGTTGGATTCCTAGGTTTGCTTGAAAAATGTTTGAATAGGTTACTTTATGAGATCTTTGGCAGAACATGACTTCTTCAGGTATTATAATGTGTGTCACATGAAGACTCTAATAATTCCATTTGTGGTTGGATTCCTAGGTTTAGCAGGAAAAATGTTTAGATAGGTTACTTTATGAGATCTTTGGCAGAAGACATGGCTTCAATAAATTATTATAATGTAATACATGAAGACTCTAATAATTCCATTTGTGGTTGGATTCCTGGAGTTTCTTGAAAAATGTTTGAATAGGTTACTTTATGAGATCTTTGGCAGAACATGACTTCAATAAATTATTATATTATTCATGTGTCACATGAAGACTCTAATAATTCCATTTGGTTAAGTTCCTAGGGTTTGCTTGAAAAATGTTAGAACCAAGGTTACTTTATGAGATCTTTGGCAGAACATGACTTCAATAAATTATTGTGTGTCACATGAAGACTCTTCATTGTTGTGGTTGGATTCCTAGGTTGCTTGAAAAATGTTGAATAGGTTACTTTATGAGATCTTTGGCAGAACATGACTGGCCTAAATTATTATAATGTGTCACATGAAGACTCTAAAGCTAATTCCATTTGTGGTTGGATTCCTAGGTTTGCTTGAAAATGTTTGAATGAGTTGCTATGAGATCTTTGGCAGAACATGACTTCAATAAATTATTATAATGTGTCACATGAAGACTCTAATAATTCCATTTGTGGTTGGATTCCTAGGTTTGCTTGAAAAATGTTAGAATAGGTTACTTTATGAGATCTTTGGCAGAACATGACTTCAATAAATTATTATAATGTCACATGAAGACTCTAATATTCCATTTGTGGTTGGATTCTAGGTTTGCTTGAAAAATGTTAGAATAGGTTACTTTTATGAGATCTTTGGCAGAACATGACTTCAATAAATTATTATAATATGTCACATGAAGACTCTAATAGCATTCCATTTATTGGTTGGATTCCTAAGTTTGCTGAAAAATGTTTGAATAGATTTTTCTTGATCACAGCTAGAACATGACTTTAAAATAAATTATTATAATGTGTCACATGAAGACTCTAATAATTCCATTTGTGGTTAGTTCACAGGTTTGCTTGAAAAATGTTAGAATAGGTTACTTTATGAGATCTTTGGCAGAACATGACTTCAATAAATTATTATAATGTGTCACATGAAGACTCTTGCTCTGCATTCCATTTGTGGTTGGATTCCTAGGTTTGCTTGAAAAATGTTTGAATAGGTTACTTTATGAGATCTTTGGCAGAACATGACTTCAACTAATTATTATAATGTGTCACATGAAGGCTCTAATAATTCCATTTGTGGTTGGATTCCTAGTTTAATAGAAAAATGTTGAAATAGGTTACTTTATGAATCTTTGGCAGAACATGACTTCAATAAATTATTATAATGTGTCACACTTGAAGAGAGACTCTAATAATTCCATTTGTGGTTAGTTCTAGGTTTCTTGAAAAATGTTAGAATAGGTTGCTGAGATCTTTGGCAGAACATGACTTCAATAAATTATTATAATGTGTCACATGAAGACTCTAATAATTCCATTTGTGGTTGGATTCCTAGGTTTGCTTGAAAAATGTTAGGAATAGGTTACTTTACTAGGATCTTTGGCAGAACATGGCTAGTAAATTACTTATAATGTGTCACATGAAGACTCTAATAATTTATTCCATTTGTGGTTGGATTCCTGGGTTTGCCCGAAGAATGTTAGAATAGGTTACTTTATGAGATCTTTGGCAAGAACCTTGTTTCAATAAATTATTATAATGTGTCACATGAAGACTCTAATAGTTCATTTGTGGTTGGTTCACAGGTTTGCTTGAAAAATGTTGAATAGGTTGTACATGGATCTTTGGCAGAACATGGCTTCAATGAGTATTATAATGTGTCACATGAAGACTCTAATAATTCCATTTGTGGTTGGATTCCTAGGTTTGCTTGAAAGGAAATGTTAGAAGAATAGGATTTACTGTAGATCTTTGGCAGAACATGACTTCAATGAAGTGTTATAATGTGTCACATATGAGGAATTCTAATAATTCCATTTGTGGTTGGATTCCTAGGTTTGCTTGAAAAATGTTTGAATAGGTTACTTTATGAGATCTTTTGTGAACATGACTTCAATAAATTATTATAATGTGTCACATGAAGACTCTAATAATTCCATTTGTGGTTGGATTCCTAGGTTTGCTTGAAAAATGTTAGAATAAGTTACTTTTATGAGATCTTTGGCAGAACATGGCTTCAATAAATTATTATAATGTGTCACATGAAGACTCTAATAATTCCTGTGGTTGGATTCCTAGGTTTGCTTGAAAAATGTTAGAATAGGTTACTTTATGAGATCTTTGGCAGAACATGACTTCAATAAGTATTATAATGTGTCACATGAAGACTCTAATAATTCCATTTGTGGTTGGATTCCTAGGTTTGTGAAAAATGTTGAATAGATTACTTTGAGATCTTTGGCAGAACATGACTTCAGTAAATTATTATAATGTGTCACATAGAAGACTCTAATAATTCCATTTGTGGTTGGATTCCTAGGTTTGCTTGAGAAAAATGTTAGAATAGGTTACTTTATGAGATCTTTGGCCAGACATGACTTCAATAAATTATTATAATGTGTCACATGAGGGCTAATTATTCATTTGTGGTTGGATTCCTAGGTTTTGCTTGAGAAAAGTATTTGAATAGGTTACTTTATGAGATCTTTTGGCAGAACATAGACTTCAATAAATTATTATAATGTGTCACATGAAGACTCTAATAATTCCATTTGTGGTTGGATTCCTAGGTTTGCTTGAAAAATGTTTGAATAGGTTACTTTATGGAATCTTTGGCAGAACATGACTTCAATAAATTATTATAATGTGTCACCTGAAGACAATTTATTTGGTTGGATTCCTAGATTTGCTTGAAAAATGTTTGAATAGGTTACTTTATGAGATCTTTGGCAGAACATGACTTCAATAAATTATTCTAAATATTGTCACATGACTCTAATAATTCCATTTATTGGTTGGATTCCTAGGTTTGCTTGAAATGTTTGAATAGGTTACTTTATGAGATCTTTGGCAGAACATGACTTCAATAAATTATTATAATGTGTCACATGAAGACTCTAATAATTCCATTTGTGGTTGGATTCCTAGGTTTGCTTGAAAAATGTTAGAATAGAGTTACTTTGAAGATCTTTGGCAGAACATGACTTCAATAAATTATTATAATGTGTCACATGAAGACTCTAATTATTCCATTTTGTAGTTTGGATTCCTAGGTTTGCTTGAAAAATGTTTGAATAGGTTACTTTATGAGATCTTTGGCAGAACATGACTTCAATAAATTATTATAATGTGTCACATGAAGACTCTAATAATTCCATTTTGTGGTTGGATTCCTAGGTTTTTGCTTGAAAAATGTTTGAATAGGTTACTTTATGAGATCTTTGTAGAACATGACTTCAATAGTGTCCTGCATGTGTCTGTGAAGACTCTAGCAATTCCATTTGTGGTTGGATTTCTAGGTTTGCTTGAAAAATGTTTGAATAGGTGCACATGAGATCTTTGGCAGAACATGACTTCAATAAATTATTATAATGTGTCACATGAAGACTCTAATAATTCCATTTGTTGATTTGGATTCCTAGGTTGCTTAGAAAAATGTTTGAATAGGTTACTTTATGAGATCTTTTGGCAGAACCTTAGGCAATAAATTATTATAATGTGTCACATGAAGACTCTAATAATTCCATTTTGTGGTTGGATTCCTGGTTTTGCTTGAAAAATGTTAGAATAGGTTACTTTATGAGATCTTTGGCAGAACATGACTTCAATAAATTATTATAATGTGTCACATGAAGACTCTAATAATTCCATTTGTGGTTGGATTCCTAGGTTTGCTTGAAAAATGTTTGAATAGAGTTACTTTGCTAAGTCTTTGAACATGACTTCAATAAATTATTATAATGTGTCACATGAAGACTCTAATAATTCCATTTGTGGTTGGATTCCTAGGTTTGCTTGAAAAATGTTAGAATAAGATTTTTATGAGATCTTTGGCAGAACATGACTTCAATAAATTATTATAATGTGTCACATGAAGACTCTAATAATTCCATTTATTGGTTAGTTCCTAAGGTTTGCTTGAAAAATGTTAGAATAGGTTGCTTTATGAGATCTTTGGCAGAACATGACTTCAATAAATTATTATAATGTGTCACATGAAGACTCTGTAAAATTTCCATTTGTGGTTACATAGGTTTGTGAAAAATGTTTGAATAGGTTACTTTATGGAATCTTTAGCAGAACATGACTTCAATAAATTATTATAATGTGTCACATGAAGACTCTAGTAATTCCATTTGTGGTTGGATTCCTAGGTTTTTGTGAAAAATGTTAGAATAGAGTTACTTTATGAGATCTTTGGCAGAACGCGAGCTTCAATAAATTATTATATTATGTCACATGAAGGCCTCTAATAATTCCATTTGTGGTTGATTCCTAGGTTTGTGAAAAATGTTTGAATAGGTTACTTTATGAGATCTTTGGCAGAACATAGACTTTCAATAAATTATTATAATGTATTACATGAAGACTCTAATAATTCCATTTGTGGTTGGATTCCTAGGTTTGCTTGAAAAATGTTAGAATAGGTTACTTTATGAGATCTTTGGCAAGTATGACTTCAATAAATTATTATAATGTGTCACATGACTCTAGTATTCATTTGTGGATTGATTCTAGGTTTGGCAGAAAAATGTTTGAATAGGTTACTTTATGAGGTCTTTGGCCAGGAACATGACTTCAATAAATTATTATAATGTGTCACATGAAGACTCTAATAATTCCATTTGTGGTTGGATTCCTAGGTTTGCTTGAAAAATGTTAGAATAGGATTTTTTGTCAGATCTTTGGCAGAACATGACTTCAATAAATTATTATAATGTGTCACATGAAGACTCTAATAATTGCATTTGTGGTTGGATTCCTAGGTTTGCTTGAAAAATGTTTGAATAGGTTACTATGAGATCTTTGGCAGAACATGACTTCAATAAATTATTATAATGTGTCACATGAAGACTCTAATAATTCCATTTGGCAGTTGGATTCCTGGGTTTGCTTGAAAAGTAATTAAGAATGGTTATGAGATCCTTTGGCAGAACATGACACCAATAAATTATTATAATGTGTCACATGAAGACTCTAATAATTCCATTTTGTGGTTGGATTCTAGAGTTTAACTTGAAAAATGTTTGAATAGGTTACTTTATGAGATCTTTGGCAGAACATGACTTCAATAAGTCATTATAATGTGTCACATGAAGACTCTAATAATTCCATTTGTGGGTTGGATTCCTAGGTTTGCTTGAAAAATGTTAGAATAGGTTGCTGAGATCTTTGGCAGAACATGACTTCAATAAATTATTATAATGTGTCACATGAAGAAGACTCTAATAATTCCATTTGTGGTTGGATTCCTAGGTTTATGAAAAATGTTAGAATAGGTTACTTTATGAGATCTTTGGCAGAACATGACTTCAATAAATTATTATAGTAATATGCACATGAAGACTCTAATAATTCCATTTGTGGTTGAATTCCTGAGGTTTGCTTGAAAATGTTGATAGGTTACTTGCTATGAGATCTTTGGCAGAACATGACTTCAATAAATTATTATAATGTAATACCTGAGACTCTAATAATTCCATTTGTGGTTGGATTCCTAGGTTTGTAAATGTTAGAATAGGTTACTTTATGAGATCTTTGGCAGAACATGACTTCAATAAATTATTATAATGTGTCACATGAAGACTCTAATAATTCCATTTGTGGTTGCGTTCTCAGTTTCTTGAAAAATGTTTGAATGAGTTACTTTATGAGATCTTTGGCAGAACATGGCTTCAATAAATTATTATAATGTGTCATGAAGACTCCTAACTGTGATGTCCATTTTGTAGTTGGATTCTAGTTTGCTTGAAAAATGTTTGAATAGGTTACTTTATGAGATCTTTGGCAGAACATGACTTCAATAAATTATTATAATGTGTCACATGAGGAACTCTAATAATTCCATTTGTGGTTGGATTCCTAGGTTTGCTTGAAAAATGTTAGAATAGGTTACTGCTTGAGATCTTGGCAGAGAATATAAACTGGCAAATTATTATAATGTGTCACATGAAAGCTCTAGTAATTCCATTTTGGTTGGATTCCTAGGTTGCTTGAAAAATGTTAGAATAGGTTACTTTGTGAATCTTTGACAGAACATGACTTCAATAAATTATTATAATGTGTCACTGAAGACTCATGGGCTTCAATGGTTGGATTCCTAGGTTTGCTTGAAAAATGTTTGAATAGGTTACTTTATGAGATCTTTGGCAGAACATGACTTCAATAAATTATTATAGTATGTCACATGAAGACTCTATGCTTCAAACTGTGGTTGGATTCCTAGGTTGTGAAAAATGTTAGAATAGGTTACTTTATGAGATCTTTGTAGAACATGACTAATAGAATTATTATAATGTGTCACATGAAGACTCTAATAATTCCATTTGTGGTTGGATTCCTGAGTTTGCTTGAAAAATGTTTGAATAGGTTACTTTATGAGATCTTTGGCAGAACATGACTTCAATAGAGGTAATATAATGTGTCACATGAAGACTCTAATAATTGCATTTGTGGTTGGATTCCTAGGTTTGCTTGAAAAATGTTAGAATAGGTTACTTTATGAGATCTTTGGCAGAACATGACTTCAATAAATTATTATAATGTGTCACATGAAGACTCTAATAATTCCATTTGTGGTTGGATTCCTAGGTTTGTAAGAAAAATGTTTGAATAGGTTACTTTATGAGATCTTTGGCAGAACATGACACAATAAATTATTATAATGTAATACATGAAGACTCTAATAATTCCATTTGTGGTTGGATTCTAAAGTTCTTGAAAAATGTGAATAGATTCCTTTATGAGATCTTTGGCAGAACATGGCTTCAATAAATTATTATAATGTGTCACATAAAAGACTCTAATAATTCATTTGTGGTTGGATTCCTAGGTTTGCTTGAAAAATGTTAGAATAGTTTACTTTATGAGATCTTTGGCAGAACATGACTTCAATAAATTATTATAATGTGTCACATGAAGACTCTAATAATTCCATTTGTGGTTGGATTCTAAGGTTTGCTTGAAAAATGTTAGAATAGGTTGCTGAGATCTTTGGCAGAACATGACTTCAATAAATTATTATAATGTGTCACATGAAGACTCTAATTCCATTTGTGGTGGGATTCCTAGGTTTGCTTGAAAAATGTTAGAATAGGTTACTTTATGAGATCTTTGGCAGAACATGGCTTTAAATAAATTATTATAATGTGTCACATGAAGACTCTAATAATTCCATTTGTGGTTGGATTCTAGGTTTGCTTGAAAAATGTTTGAATAGGTTACTTTATGAGATCTTTGGCAGAACATGACTTCAATAAATTGATAATGTGTCACATGAAGACTCTAATAATTCCATTTTGTGGTTGGATTCCTAGGTTTGCTTGAAAAATGTTAGAATAGGTTACTTTATGAGATCTTTGGCAAGACATGGCTTCAATAAATTCATTATGTCTGTCTTACAGACTCTAATAATTCCATTTGTGGTTGGATTCCTAGGTTTGCTTGAAAAATGTTAGAATAGGTTACTTCTGAATCTTTGGCAGAACATGACTTCAATAAATTATTATAATGTGTCACATGAAGACTCTAATAATTCCATTTGTGGTTGGATTACAGGTTTGCTTGAAAAATGTTAGAATGAGGTTACTTTATGAGATCTTTGGCAGAACATGACTTCAATAAATTATTATAATGTGTCACATGAAGACTCTAATAATTCCATTTGTGGTTGGATTCCTGGGTTTGCTTGAAAAATGTTAGAATAGGTTACTTTATAGAATCTTTGGCAGAACATGACTTCAATAAATTATTATAATGTGTCACATGAAGACTCTAATAATTCCATTTGTGAAGTTCAGATTTCTAGGTTTGCTTGAAAAATGTAGAATAGGTTACTTTATGAGATCTTTGGCAGACATGACTTCAATAAATTATTATAATGTGTCACAGAAGACTCTAATAATTCCATTTGTGGTTGGATTCCTAGGTTTGCTTGAAAATGTTAGAATAGGTTACTTTAAGGAGATCTTTGGCAGAACATGACTTCAATAAATTATTATAATGTGTCACATGAAGACTCTAATAATTCCATTTGTGGTTGGATTCCTAGGTTTGTTAGAAAAATGTTTGAATAGGTTACTTTATGAGATCTTTGGCAGAACATGACTTTTCACCAAATTATTATAATGTGTCACATGAAGACTCTAATAATTCCATTTGTGGTTGGATTCCTAGGTTTGCTTGAAAAATGTTAGAATAGGTTACTTTATGAGATCTTTGGCAGAATATGACTCTAATAAATTATTATAATGTGTCACATGAAGACTCTAATAATTCCATTGTGGTTGGATTCTAGGTTTGCTTGAAAAATGTTTGAATAGGTTACTTTATGAGATCTTTGGCAGAACATGACTTCAATAAATTATTATAATGTGTCACATAAAGACTCTAATAATTCCATTTGTGGTTGGATTCCTAGGTTTGCTTGAAAAAATGTTAGAATAGGTTACTTTATGAGATCTTTGGCAGAACATGACTTAATAAATTATTATAATGTGTCACATGAAGACTCTAATAATTCCATTTGTGGTTGGATTCCTAGGTTTGCTTGGAAAATGTTTGAATAGGTTACTTACGAGATCTTTGGCAGAATATGACTTCAATAAATTATTATAATGTGTCACATGAAGACTCTAATAATTCCATTTGTGGTTGGATTCCTAGGTTTGCTTGAAAAATGTTAGAATAGGTTACTTTATGAGATCTTTGCAGAACATGACTTCAATAAATTATTATACGTGTCACATGAAGACTCTAATAATTCCATTTGTGGTTGGATTCCTAGGTTTGCTTGAAAATGTTAGAATAGGTTACTTTATGAGATCTTTGGCAGAAACATGACTTCAATAAATTATTATAATGTGTCACATGAAGACTCTAATAATTCCATTTGTGGTTGGATTCCTTAGGTTTGCTTGAAAATGTTAGAACAGGCTACTTTATGAGATCTTTGGTAGAACATGACTTCAATAAATTATTATAAATGTGTCACATGAAGACTCTAATAATTCCATTTGTGGTTGGATTCCTAGGTTTGCTTGAAAAATGTTAGAATAGGTTACTTATGAGATCTTTGGCAGAACATGACTTCAATAAATTATTATAATGTGTCACATGAAGACTCTAATAATTCCATTTGTGGTTGGATTCCTAGGTTTGCTTGAAAATGTTTGAATAGGTTACTTATGAGATCTTAAGTAGAACATGACTTCAATAAATTAATATAAATGTGTCACATGAAGACTTCAATAATTCCATTTGTGGTTGACTTAGGTTTGCTTGAAAAATGTTTGAATAGGTTACTTTTATGAGATCTTTGGCAGAACATGACTTCAATAAATTATTATAATGTGTCACATGAAGACTCTAATAATTCCATTTGTGGTTGGATTCCTAGGTTTGCTTGAAAATGTTAGAATAGGTTACTCTTTTATGAGATCTTGGCAGAATATGACTTCACAATTATTATAATGTGTCACATGAAGACTCTAATAATTCCATTTGTGGTTGGATTCCTAGGTTTGCTTGAAAAAATGTTAGAATAGGTTACTTTATGAGATCTTTGGCAGAACATGACTTCAATAAATTATTATAAATGTGTCACATGAAGACTCTAATAATTCCATTTGTGGTTGGATTCCTAGGTTTGCTTGAAAATGTTTGAATAGGTTACTTTATGAGATCTTTGTAACACATTTTGTAATAAATTATTATAATGTGTCATATGAAGACTCTAATAATTCCATTTGTGGTTGGATTCCTAGGTTTGCTTGAAAATGTTAGAATAGGTTACTTTATGAGATCTTTGGCAGAACATGACTTCAATAAATTATTATAATGTGTCACATGAAGACTCTAATAATTCCATTTGTGGTTGGATTCAGGGTTTGCTTGAAAATGCTTGAATAGGTTACTTTATGAGATCTTTGGCAGAACATGACTTCAATAAATTATTATAATGTGTCACATGAAGACTCTAATAATTCCATTTGTGGTTGGATTCCTAGGTTTGCTGAAAATGAATAGGTTACTTTATGAGATCTTGCAGAACATGACTTCAATAAATTATTATAATGTGTCACATGAAGACTCTAATAATTCCATTTGTGGTTGGATCTTAGGTTTGCTTGAAAATGCTTGAATAGGTTACTTTTATGAGATCTTTGGCAGAATATTATTCTAACAAATTATTATAATGTGTCACATGAAGATCAGTTACTCCATTTGTGGTTGATTCAGGTTTGCTTGAAAATGTGTTAGAATAGGTTACTTTATGAGATCTTTGGCAGAACATGGCTTCAATAAATTATTATAATGTGTCACATGAAGACTCTAATAATTCCATTTGTGGTTGATTCTAGGTTTGCTTGAAAATGTTAGAATAGTTTACTTTATGAGATCTTTGCAGAACATGACTTCAATAAATTATTATAATGTGTCACATGAAGACTCTAATAATTCCATTTGTGGTTGATCTTCTAGGTTTGCTTGAAAATGTTAGAATAGGTTACTTTATGAGATCTTGGCAGAACATGACTTCAATAAATTATTATAATGTGTCACATGAAGACTCTACAATTCCATTTATGGTTGGATTCCTAGGTTTGCTTGAAAAAATGTTATAGAATAGGCTACTTACAGAGATCTTTGCAGAACATGATCAATAAATTATTATAATGTGTCACATGAAGACTCTAATAATTCCATTTGTGGTTGGATTCCTAGGTTTGCTTGGAAAATGTTTGAATAGGTTACTTTATGAGATCTTGGCAGAACATGACTTCAATAAATTATTATAATGTGTCACATGAAGACTCTAATAATTCCATTTGATTCCTAGGTTTGCTTGAAAATGTTAGAATAGGTTACTTTAAGTGAGATCTTTGGCAGAACATGGCTTCAATAAATTATTATAATGTGTCACATGAAGACTCTAATAATTCCATTTGTGGTTGATCTCTAGGTTTGCTTGAAAAATGTTAGAATAGGTTACTTTATGAGATCTTTGGCAGAACATGACTTCAATAAATTATTATAATGTGTCACATGAAGACTTAAATAATTCCATTTGTGGTTGGATTCCTCAGGGTTTGCTTGAAAAATGTTAGAACAGGGTTATTTCATGAGTATCCAGAATATGACTAAATTATTATAATGTGTCACATGAAGACTCTAATAATTCCATTTGTGGTTGGATCTAGGTTTGCTTGAAAAATGTTAGAATAGGTTACTTATGAGATCTTTGGCAGAACATGACTTCAATAAATTATTATAATGTGTCACATGAAGACTTCTAATAATTCCATTTGTGGTTGGATTCCTAGGTTTGCTTGAAAAAAATGTTAGAATAGGTTAATACTTTATGAGATCTTTGGCAGAACATGACTCTCAATAAATTATTATAATGTGTCACATGAAGACTTCAATAATTCCATTTGTGGTTGGATTCCTATAGGTTTGCTTGAAAAAATGTTGGGAATAGGTTACTATGAGATCTTTGGCAGAACATGACTTCAATAAATTATTATAATGTGTCACATGAAGACTCTAATAATTCCATTTGTGGTTGGATTCCTATTTGCTTGAAAAAATGTTAGGAATAGGTTACTTTATGAGATCTTTGGCAGAACATGACTTCAATAAATTATTATAATGTGTCACATGAAGACTCTAATAATTCCATTTGTGGCTGGATTCCTAGGTTTGCTTGAAAAATGTTTGAATAGGTTACTTTATGAGATCTTTTGCAGAACATGACTTCAATAAATTATTATAATGTGTCACATGAAGACTCTAATAATTCCATTTGTGGTTGGATTCCTAGGTTTGCTTGAAAATGTTTGAATAGGTTACTTTATGAGATCTTTAAGAACATATTCTAATAATTATTATAATGTGTCACATGAAGACTCTAATAATTCCATTTGTGGTTGGATTCCTAGGCTTGCTTGAAAATGTTAGAATAGGTTACTTTATGAGATCTTTGGCAGAATATGACTTCAATAAATTATTATAATGTGTCACATGAAGACTCTAATAATTCCATTTGTGGTTGGATTCCTAGGTTTGCTTTTGAAAAATGCTTGAATAGGTTACTTTATGAGATCTTTGGCAGAACATGACTTCAATAAATTATTATAATGTGTCACATGAAGACTCTAATAATTCCATTTGTGGTTGGATTCCTAGGTTTGCTTGAAAAATGTTTGAATAGGTACATTTTATGAGATCTTTGGCAGAACATGACTTCAATAAATTATTATAATGTGTCACATGAAGACTCTAATAATTCCATTTGTGGTTGGATTCTAGTTTGCTTGAAAAATGTTTGAATAGGTTACTTTATGGAGATCTTGGCAGAACATGACTTCAATAAATTATTATAATGTGTCACAGAAGACTCTAATAATTCCATTTTGTGGTTGATTCTAGGTTTGCTTGAAAAATGTTAGAATAGGTTACTTTATGAGATCTTTGGCAGAACATGACTTCAATAAATTATTATAATGTGTCACATGAAGACTCTAATAATTCCATTTGTGTTGGATTCCTAGGTTTGCTTGAAAAATGTTTGAATAGGTTACTTTATGAGATCTTTGGCAGAACATGACTTCAATAAATTATTATAATGTGTCACATGAAGACTTTAAATAATCTCCATTTGTGGTTGGATTCCTAGGTTTGCTTGAAAAATGTTTGAATAGGTTACTTTATGAGATCTTTGGCAGAACATGACTTCAATAAATTATTATAATGTGTCACATGAAGACTCTAATAATTCCATTTGTGGTTGATTCCTAGGTTTGCTTGAAAAATGTTAGAATAGGTTACTTTATGAGATCTTTGGCAGAACATGACTTCAATAAATTATTATAATGTGTCACATGAAGACTCTAATAATTCCATTTGTGGTTGGATTCCTAGGCCTTGCTTAAAAATGTTAGAATAGGTTACTTTATGAGATCTGGCAGAACATGACTTCAATAAATTATAATGTGTCACATGAAGACTCTAATAATTCCATTTGTATGATCTCAGGTTTGCTTGAAAAATGTTTGAATAGGTTACTTTTAAGGAGATCTTGGCAGAACATGACTTCAATAAATTATTATAATGTGTCACATGAAGACTCTAATAATTCCATTTGTATTATTCCTAGGTTTGCTTGAAAAATGTTTGAATAGGTTACTTTATGAGATCTTTGGTAGAACATGACTTCAATAAATTATTATATGGGCCGATGAAGACTTAATAATTCCATTTGTAGTTGATTCCTAGGTTTGCTTGAAAAATGTTTGAATAGGTTACTTTATGAGATCTTTGGTGAACATGACTTCAATAAATTATTATAATGTGTCACATGAAGACTCTAATAATTCCATTTGTGGTTGGATTCCTAGGTTTGCTTGAAAATGTTAGAATATGGTTACTTTATGAGATCTTTGGCAGAACATGACTTCGAATAAATTATTATAATGTGTCACATGAAGACTCTAATAATTCCATGAAAGGTTGGATTCCTAGGTTTGCTTGAAAAATGTTTGAATAGGTTACTTTATGAGATCTTTGGCAGAACATGACTTCAATAAATTATTATAATGTGTCAAGCATGAAGACTCTAATACCCATTTGTGTGTGGCTGGATTCCTAGGTTTGCTTGAAAATGTTTGAATAGGTTACCAGAGATCTTTAAGGGTGAACATGACTTCAATAAATTATTATAATGTGTCACAGAAGACTTAATAATTCCATTTGTGGTTGGACTTTAGTTTGTTTGAAAATGTTTGAATAGATAATACTTTATGAGGATCTTTTACAGAACATGACTTCAATAAATTATTATAATGTGTCACATGAAGACTCTAATAATCTAGTTTGTGGTTGGATTCCCTAGGTTTGCTTGAAAATGTTTGAATAGGTTACTTTATGAGATCTTTGGTAGAACATGACTTCAATAAATTATTATAATGTGTCACATGAAGACTCTAATTAACTTTGTGGTTGGATTCCAGGGTTTGCTTGAAAAATGTTAGAATAGCTACTTTATGAGATCTTCACAGAACATGACTTCAATAAATTATTATAATGTGTCACATGAAGACTCTAATAATTCCATTTGTGGTTGATTCCTAGGTTTGCTTGAAAAATGTTTGAATAGGTTACTTTTATGAGATCTTTGGCAGAACATGACTTCAATAAATTATTATAATGTGTCACATGAAGACTTAATAATTCCATTTGTGGTTGGATTCCTAGGTTTGCTTGAAAAATGTTTGAATAGGTTACTTTATGAGATCTTTGGCAGAACATGACTTCACAAATTATTATAATGTGTCACATGAAGACTCTAACAATTCCATTTGTGGTTGGATTCAGGGTTTGTTAGAATAGGTTACTTTATGCAGATTTTGGCAGAACATGACTTCAATAAATTATTATAATGTGTCACATGAAGACTCTAATAATTCCATTTGTGGTTGATTCTAGGTTTGCTTGAAAAATGTTTGAATAGGTTACTTTATGAGATCTTTTGCAGAACATGACTTCAATAAATTATTATAATGTGTCACATGAAGACTCTAATAATTCCATTTGGTTGGATTCCTAGGTTTGCTTGAAAAATGTTAGAATAGGTTACTTTATGAGATCTTTGGTAGAACATGACTTCAATAAATTATTATAATGTGTCACATGAAGACTCTAATAATTCCATTTGTGGTTGGATTCAGGTTTGCTTGAAAAATGTTAGAATAGGTTGTTTTAAGTGAGATCTTTGGCAGAACATGACTTCAATAAATTATTATAATGTGTCACATGAAGACTTCTAATAATTCCATTTGTGGTTGGATTCCTAGGTTTGCTTGAAATGTTTGAATAGGTTACCATGAGATCTTTGGCAGAACATGACTTCAATAAATTATTATAATGTGTCACATGAAGACTCTAATAATTCCATTTGTGGTTGGATTCCTAGGTTTGCTTGAAAAATGTTAGAATAGGTTACTTTATGAGATCTTTGGCAGAACATGACTTCAATAAATTATTATAATGTGTCACATGAAGACTCTAATAATTCCATTTGTGGTTGGATTCCTAGGTTTGCTTGAAAAATGTTAGAATAGGTTACTATGAGATCTAAGAACATGACTTCAACAGTCTATTATAATGTGTCACATGAAGACTCTAATAATCGCATTTGTGGTTGGATTCCTAGTGTTTGCTTGAAAAATGTTTGAATAGGTTACTTTATGAGATCTTTGGCAGAACATGACTTCAATAAATTATTATAATGTGTCACATGAAGACTCTAATAATTCCATTTGTATTGATTCCCAGGTTTGCTTGAAAATGTTAGAATGAGTTACGCCATGAGATCTTAAGAACATGACTTCAATAAATTATTATAATGTGTCACATGAAGACTTAATAATCATTTGTGGTTGGATTCCTAGGTTTGCTTGAAAAATGTTTGAATAGGTTACTTTATGAGATCTTTTGGCAGAACATGACTTCAATAAATTATTATAATGTGTCACATGAAGACTCTAATAATTCCATTTGTGGTTGGATTCCTAGGTTTGCTTGAAAATGTTAGAATAGGTTACTTTATGAGATCTTTGGCAGAACATGACTTCAATAAATTATTATAATGTGTCACATGAAGACTTCATAATAATTCCATTTGTGGTTGGATTCCTAGGTTTGCTTGAAAAATGTTAGAATAGGTTACTTTATGAGATCTTTTGGCAGAACATGACTTCAATAAATTATTATAATGTGTCACATGAAGACTCTAATAATTCCATTTGTGGTTGGATTCCCAGGTTTGCTTGCAAAATGTTAGAATAGGTTACTTTATGAGATCTTTGCAGAACATGACTTCAATAAATTATTATAATGTGTCACATGAAGACTCTAATAATTCCATTTGTGGTTGGATTCCTAGGTTTGTTTGCAAAATGTTAGAATAGGTTACTTTATGAGATCTCTTTGGCAGAACATGACTTCAATAAATTATTATAATGTGTCACATGAAGACTCTAATAATTCCATTTGTGTGGTTGGATTCCTAGGTTTGCTTGAAAAAATGCTTCTGAATAGGTTACTTTATGAGATCTTTGGCAGAATATGATCAATAATTATAATGTGTCATATGAAGACTCTAGCTAATCACTAGGTTGGATTCTAGGTTTGCTTGAAAAATGTTAGAATAGGTTACTTTATGAGATCTTTGGCAGAACATGGCTTCAAATTATTATAATGTCACATGAAGACTCTAATAATTCCATTTGTGGTTGGATTCCTAGGTTTGCTTGAAAATGTTAGAAATGCTACTAAGGAGATCTTGGCAGAACATGACTTCAATAAATTATTATAATGTGTCACATGAAGACTCTAATAATTCCATTTGTGTGGTTGGATTCCTAGGTTTGCTTGAAAATGTTAGAACAGGTTGGCCTTATGAGATTCCAGAACATATTTCAATAAATATAATGTGTCACATGAAGACTCTAATAATTCCATTTGTGGTTGGATTCCTAGGTTTGCTTGAAAAATGTTAGAATAGGTTACTTTATGAGATCTTTGGCAGAACATGGCTTCAATAAATTATTATGTAATGTGTCACATGAAGACTCTAATAATCTCCATTTGTGGCTGGATTCCCAGGTTTGCTTGAAAAATGTTAGAATAGGTTACTTTATGAGATCTTTGGCAGAACATGACTTCAATAAATTATTATAATGTGTCACATGAAGACTCTAGCAATTCCATTTGTGGTTGGATTCAGGTTTGCTTGGAAAATGTTAGAATAGGTTACTTTATGAGATCTTTGCAGCTGTACTAATAAATTATAATGTGTCACATGAAGACTCTAATAATTCCATTTGTGGTTGGATTCTAGGTTTGCTTGAAAAATGTTAGAATAGGTTACTAGAGATCTTTGGCAGAACATGACTTCAATAAATTATTATAATGTGTCACATGAAGACTCTAATAATTCCATTTGTGGTTGGATTCCTAGGTTTGCTTGAAAAATGTTTGAATAGGTTACTTTAAGAGATTTCGGCAGAACATGACTTCAATAAATTATTATAATGTGTCACATGAAGACTCTAATAATTCCATTTGTGGTTGGATTCCTAGGTTTGCTTGAAAATGTTTGAATAGGTTACTTTATGAGATCTTTGGCAGAACATACTCAATAAATTATTATAATGTGTCACATGAAGACTCTAATAATTCCATTTGTGGTTGGATTCCTAGGTTTGCTTGAAAATGTGTTAGAATAGGTTACTTTATGAGATCTTTGGCAGAACATGACTTCAATAAATTATTATAATGTGTCACATGAAGACTCTAATAATTCCATTTGTGGTTGGATTCTTTTGGTTGTTGAAAATGTTAGAATAGGTTACTTTATGAGATCTTTGGCAGAACATGACTTCAATAAATTATTATAATGTGTCACATGAAGACTCTAATAATTCCATTTGTGGTTGGATCTAGGTTTGCTTTGAAAAATGTTAGAATAGGTTACTTTAAGAGATCTTTGGCAGAACATGACTTCAATAAATTATTATAATGTGTCATGAAGACTCTATAATTCCATTTGTGTTGGATTCCAGGTTTGCTTGAAAATGTTAGAATAGGTTACTTTATGAGATCTTGGCAGAACATGACTTCATTAAATTATTATAATGTGTCATATGAAGACTCTAATAATTCCATTTGTGGTTGGATTCCTAGGTTTGCTTGAAAAATGTTAGAATAGGTTACTTTATGAGATCTTTGGCAGAACATGTGACTTCAATAAATTATTATAATGTGTCATATGAAGACTCTAATAATCTATCATTTGTGGTTGGATTCCTAGGTTTGCTTGAAAAAATGTTAGAATAGGTTACTTTATGAGATCTTTTGCAGAACATGACTTCAATAAATTATTATAATGTGTCACATGAAGACTCTAATAATTCCATTTGTGGTTGGATTCCTAGGTTTGCTTGAAAATGTTAGAATAGGTTACTACTTTATGAGATCTTTGGCAGAACATGACTTCAATAAATTATTACAATGTGTCACATGAAGACTCTAATAATTCCATTTGTGGTTGGATTCTGAAGTTTTGTTTGAAAAAATGTTAGAATAGGTTACTTTATGAGATCTTTGGCAGAACATGACTTCAATAAATTATTATAATGTATTACATGAAGACTCTAATAATTCCATTTGTGGTTGGATTCCTAGGTTTGCTTGAAAAATGTTAGAATAGGTTACTTCTATGAGATCTTTGGCAGAACATGACTTCAATAAATTATTATAATGTGTCACATGAAGACTCTAATAATTCCATTTGTGGTTGGATTCCTAGGTTGCCTGAAAATGTTAACAGTTACTTTATGAGATCTTTGGCAGAATATGGTCACAAATTATTATAATGTGTCACATGAAGACTCTAATAATTCCATTTGTGGTTGGATTCCTAGGTTTGCTTGAAAATATAGAATAGGTTACTTTATGAGATCTTGGCAGAACATGACTTCAATAAATTATTATAATGTGTCACATGAAGACTCTAATAATTCCATTTGTGGCTGGATTCCCTAGGTTTGCTTGAAAATGTTAAGAATAGGTTACTTTATGAGATCTTTGGCAGAACATGACTTCACAAATTATTATAATGTCACATGAAGATTTCAATAATTCCATTTGTGGTTGGATTCCTAGGTTTGCTTGAAAATGTTAGAATAGGTTACTTTATGAGATCTTTGGCAGAACATGACTTCCAATAAATTATAATGTGTCACATGAAGACTCTAATAATTCCATTTGTGGTTGATTCCTAGTTTGCTTGAAAAATGTTAGAATAGGTTACTTTATGAGATCTTTGGCAGAACATGACTTCAATAAATTATTATAATGTGTCACATGAAGACTCTAATAATTCCATTTGTGGTTGATTCTAGTTTGCTTGAAAATGTTAGAATAGGCTACTTTATGAGATCTTGCAGAACATGACTTCAATAAATTATTATAATGTGCTGCATGAAGACTTCAATAATTCCATTTGTGGTTGATTCCTAGGTTTGCTTGAAAAATGTTAGAATAGGTTACTTTTATGAGATCTTTGGCAGAACATGACTTCAATAAATTATTATAATGTGCTCATTAAAGACTCTAATAATTCCATTTGTGGTTGATCTTCTAGGTTTGCTTGAAAATGTTAGAATAGTTACTTTATGAGGATCCTTGGCAGAGAACATGACTTCAATAAATTATTATAACGTGTCGTATAAAGACTCTAATAATTCCCATTTGTATTTTGGATTCCTAGTTTGCTTGAAAATGTATTAAATAGGTTATCTTATGAGATCCTTGGCATCATGATCTTCAAATTAAATTATTATATGTCATGTTTGTACCTAATATTCCATTTGTGGTTGATTCCAGGTTTGCTTGAAAAATGTTTGAATAGGTTACTTTATGAGATCTTTCACAGAATATGACTTCAATAAATTATTATAATGTGTCACATGAAGACTCTAATAATTCCATTTGTGGTTGATTCCCAGTTTGCTTGAAAAATGTTTGAATAGTGGCTTTATGAGATCTTTGTAGAATATACTCAATAAATTATTATAATGTGTCACATGAAGACTCTAATAATTCCATTTGTGGTTGGATTCCTAGGTTTGCTTGAAAAAATGTTTGAATAGGTTACTTCTATGGAGATCTTGGCAGAACATGACTTCAATAAATTATTATAATGTGTCACATGAAGACTCTAATAATTCCATTTGTGGTTGGATTCCTAGGTTTGCTTGAAAATGTGTTAGAATAGTTTAATTAAAGAATATCTTGTAGAAGTT
>JBBBDQ010028138.1:0-16809 GCA_037127315.1 Ascarosepion bandense | reverse complement strand
TTCTGTGAATAACGCTGTCCACGGAAGACCCTAAAAACTTTTCCCGAGCCCCAGGAGTTATTACCCTCGTTAGAAACACCGGGGGTAACCTGAGGGTCTGGGAACATATAGAACAAGTGCAGAAACACTATCCTAAAATCAGGATGGTGTCTGAAAACACTCCTGAACTCAGAAGATGGCCAAGAACTGTGCTGGGAGGTTCCCAGTTTTACTCCACCCTGCTTATATGGGTGGTAAAGCTAACCTACCCTACGGACGTCGGCGGGATTGTCTTAGACGGACGGATTACGTCCGACATAGGAACGGGTTCCCTAGGACAGTCCCGTCGGGGTCCCTTCCACCAGAGATTTCTATCCGGTATGTGACTAGTGCCTTTGTTGCATGTTTTTTGTTTTTCTTTTTCAGGTCTAAGGAATGTCTATTAAGATAGCCAGCCTGAATGCGAAGGGCCTGAGGGATCGGGGTAAGGCGGCTCGCCTGCTTCGTGACCTCTTGTCCTTCGGCGTGGATGTGGCCGCGATCCAAGAGACTCACTTTGTTTGCAGAGCTGACTCTTGTGTGCTGTTTAACGACTTTGTCATCTATTCAGCATATGGGAGTTGGCATGCCAGGTGTTTCTTTGCTGGTCAAGCGTACCCTGGACGCGAGGATTGACCTTGTCCATGTCGGTGCCGAGGGCCGGCTGATCGTGGCCGATATTGCAGTGAAAAGCAAGTCGTTCCGGCTGATTGTAGTTTATGCGCCCAATGTTCAAGGTGAGCGAGTCTCTTTCTTTCGGCTGTTGGAGCCCTTCATGGTGGATCCAACACGGCTAATCTTAGTTGGGGACTGGAATGCCGTCCTAGCCCCCAAATGGGATAGAGGGGAGGGGCTAGCAGGAGGAGTGGTGATCGTAGCCTGGTTGATCTGATCGGCGAATTTGGTCTCGTCGATAGATACCGAGTCGATCATCCGGATGGGAGTATGTGGACGTGGGCGCTTGTTCGTGCCTTCTACCCGGGTATCTGCGTACCTGGATAGGATGTTAGTGAGAGTGGCCGACATAGACTTCTTAGAATGTCCAACGTTCCACTGGTTGGGCTACTCGGACCACAAACTCGTTTGTGCCCGAGTGGTGTTAGACTTTAGGCCTAGGTTGGCTGGTTATTGCTACACGGAAGTTCAATCAGTCCTTACTGGACAGGCGGGACTTTCGTGACCAGCTGACAAAACTAGTTCAGCAGGCGTTAATTGGGCGAGTCATTGGGAGTAAGTGGTGGGTTAACCTTAAGGACTCCGTAGGTCTTTTCGCCACCAAATATAGCCAGCGGCTCAAACTAGATAAGGCTGCGGAGGCAAAGACACTTAGAGCTAATTTCTCCCGGGCGGAGGCTGGTGGGGATCCCCTAGAAATAGCCTTAGCCAGGGAGGCCCTGGAGCGTTCGACTAGCGGGCGCTACATGGGTCAAGTAATTAGGGCTAAGTTAAGCAAGATGTCTTCCGAAGCTGTGAAAATGGGCGCAGAACTGCGCAAGGAAGAAATTCGCCAAGCCGGCGACCGGTACATTCGAGAGGTGCGCGACCCGGAGGGACATCTCCTTAGGTCCTCTGACGACATGTGCGGGGCGTTCCGGCAACATTTCGAACACCGTTTTACCAAGGAGCCCGGTCTCCGTGACGAGGAAGTTTCACAGCTATTTGGCTGACTTTCCCCGGCTCTTGCCGGCTGAAGCGGCTAGCTGTGAAGGGGAGATACGGAGGACAAAATCTATGCGGCTTTGAAGAAGGTCGGCAGTGGCAAGTCGCCAGGTTTGGATGGTTTGCCCTATGAATTGTACTTGAGGATGTCGCACCTTTTTGTCCCGATCTTGGCTGTCGTGTTCAACCACTGGTTTCGGCAGGGTCCATCCCCGGTCGGATCACCAGGGGGGCGTGATCACGCTGTTGAGAAAAGGCAAGAAGGTTGGGAGGAATTAGATGATTACAGGCCCATAACTCTGCTAAACACAGAGTTAAGATTTTAGCCAAGATCCTGACGAACCGCTTGCAGCTAGTTGCCGAGTCTCTGTTGGAACCGGATCAGACTTGTTCTGTGAAGGGACGAACAATTCAGAGCAACCTGCACTTGATTCGCACGATCATAGAGGGTGTAGAAGACGACGACGAGGCCGCGCTGATCAATTTGGATCAGTCCAAGGCATTTGATAGGATTGACCATGGCTACCTGGCTGCTGTCCTGCAGGCCGCCGGATTCAAACCCGACTTCAGCCGCTGGATTAGCCTTCTGTATCGCTCCCCCCAGGCTGTGGTACAGGTGAACGGGAAGCTGTCGGGCGCTTTCGCGCTGTCTGGGTCGGTCGGCTCTGGGGTTGTCCACTGTCTTCTCTCCTTTATGTCTTGGCGTTGAACCTCCTTCGCCGGCTAAGGGACGAGACTGGCAGTCCGGTCCTGCGTGGAATTGCTGTCCCTGGTGGAGCTCGAGCCAGGGTTTCCACGTACGCCGATGACGTAACGACCTTTGTGTCACTCCGCGGGGACATAAGAGGCGGTACAACGAGCGCTTGAACGGTACGAGAAGGTGACAGGGGCCAAGAATTAACCGCGACAAGTCATCCGGCTTGCGGTTAGGTGCCTGGAAGGGTGTTTCCCTCCCGGGGCCCTTCAGCTGGACGGACGGGCCGGTCAAAATCCTCGGAATTTGGTTCGGTCCGGACTTACAGCTGGAGAAAAACTGGTCTGAAATACTGGCAAAGGTCGGCGCGTCAGTCAAGACTTGGCGTCGACGGAGTCTCTCCGTAAAGGGCTTGGCGAGTGTGTAACACATACCTCTTTCCCAAGATCCTTTGCAGCTGTCGGTACTTCCCCTTTGTGACGATCATGAGAAGGCGCTCGAGCGTTTGCTACTCTCTCCTGTCTGTGGAGAGGACGCAAACACATGGTCGACAAAGGAGTCTGTTGCCTCCGTCCGTGTCAAGGGGGTCTGGGGATGCCGCACTTGAGGAGCCATGTGCTCGCTTCGAGGTTGGCATTCCTCGGAGGCGCGTTGGAGGAAGATCGGTTGCTTGCGGGGGTAGTGAGGGACGTTCCCTTGCCTTACCATCACTCCCCCGACCCTATGGCTGACCGTCAGGCCTTGGGTGCGGCGAAATTCCTCCTCGAATATCTGCGCGCCCTTTGCTTGTTCGAATCCAATGACCCTTTCCGACCTAGGGAGACTCTATAGTTAGTGAGGGGACCGTGAAGGATAAGCTGTGGAGTAAGCTCGGCATATCCGAGTGGAGTATCGCTCTCATTGGTCTTGGGCGCCAGGTGCGGATTGGCTCAGCAACTCTGGGTTTCTCTGACCTGGCGATTGGCTCGGAATGGTTTGTCTCTCAATGACAGGCGTTTCGCAATGGGCCTAGCGGATTTGCCAGATTGTGAGCGTTGCAACCTTGGAATTAAGGAGACGTCTGCGCACGCGCTTCTTCCATTGTTCGCGCGTTCGCCCGTTGTGGGAGCATGTCGGCAGGGTCGACTGCTCGTATCGCGCCGCGGGAGCTTGTCACTCATTGACCGCGCATACGCTGTGGACAATGTGTGTCGCCCCCGTACTCTGGAGTGAAGCGGATGGTGTTTCTGACGCTACTGGCCACGGCTAGAATGGTGATTTGGACGACGCGACTGGAGGAAGTCTTGCCCGGGGCGGCCGTCTTTCGGATCGGGATCTAATCCGATATTTTGAGCACCAGCTCAAAATGAAGATTAGAACTGAACGGAAACGGCTGCATCCGACAGAGTTCGGCGAAGGTGGATAAATGCGGCGAGCCTGGTTCGCGTGACTGGGGCTAGCCTTGATTTTCTTTTTTAGATCTGCTAGTCGCATCGGGGTGGATTCCTCTGGAGACCCCTCCCGCGGTTAAGGTAAGAAGTCTTTGTTGTGTACCTAGTTAATGTGAGTGATTGTGTTTGTCCTGGCCTGTTCCCGGCTCCACTGCTTTTGTTATGATCCAGTTCAGATCCCCATTGTCCATTGTTATTTTGTCCCGTTTTACTCTCGGCTGGGTCAGTCTTATATATTCTCCAGTCCAATTTATTTTTACCCAGGTTCACCCATTCCCCTTAGAAGAAGGCAGCTTGATTTTGTCTCTTCAGGCAGAATACAGTGGCCTCTTTAATTACAGTGTGTTTGGGTCTTACTAACATTATGTATATATATTCATTTGAAATTGTTTTTGTTTTGGGGATTTTTTGTTTCTTCGCCCCTTCCCATCATATCATTCCATTAAAAATTTATAAAGCTATTTTTGTAATTATTGTACATAGCAAAAATTTTTATGTACATTTGGGGTGTTTTTGTAGGTCCCTGGTATGTTTTTGCGGTATTTTTTGGTGTTTGACAAGTATAGTGTCGATGGACAAATTTTTGTGGTAGAATGAGAAGCATTGTATGTATGCATGGGTCGTGAATCTGATTAGCTAGGTATAGGATAAATTACTGAGGAGCCAAGCTGAGTTTTGTTCCCCCTCCCGTTTTCGGCCTTGAGCCATAATTCTGTAACTTTGCAGAATAAATACACATACTTTACCTGGCACAGGAGACTTTGTTGTCTTTTTTCTAACAATTTTTTCCTGTTTCAGGACGTAGTCTCTTTGGGTGACACTGCGACTAGTGCAAATTCCATCAGGGTTTATAGCGCTGATAGTGTGGAAGTAGTGGCCTTTTATAAGGACGCGAAAACACCAGGAAAGGCAAAGTAGTCGGTGAGTCCTTAGAGGAGGCCATGGCCTCACTTAGGCAGGACGAGACTCTTCCACCCACCACGGCGTCGGTGGGAGGAAAGGAGGGGGGATTAGGCATTACCGCCGCGGATCAATCCCCCTTCAGAAGTACCAGCAGCTCCAGCATCCCCGAAACCCTCGACCTCTGGGTGGAAGGGAGGGCAAGAAACTCACAGTAAAAGGAGAGGTATTACGAGCGTGAAAAACAAATACGCAGAATACATAAAAGGAACTGAGTTGGTCTCAGTGCCAGAAGAATTGGCACAAATTGGGGCCAAAACAATCGCTTTGATTGCCAAAAGACCTAAAAACTCAGAAGATGATTGGAGTAGCTAGAGAGGCCTTTGAAGATACACTTAAGGCACTAGAAATTGGCGCCAAGGCCGTAGCGGGGAGAAGCAATGCCGTATGGGACGCTCTTGCTTGGCTCCGCTGAAGAGGCCAAAGATGTAGTCGGCTTAGTCTTGGAGACTAAAACTCTCCAACTGTACACGGAGTATATGGGAGCCAGGAAAGTTAAAATTACTTTGCATGGCGTCCCTATGGACATTGCTGAGGACCACGTCGGCGCCTTTTTTGCAAGTTACGGAAAGGTAGCCGACGTCTCCTCGCTACAGTCGAGCGGGCTTCTTTACAGGATATGACCCTCCGTGACCTTGCCGAAAAAGAGCATTGAGAAGATCCCAAATATTCTAACCTGCAGGGATCGGACAATATTTATTATTGTAGAAGGCAGAAAGCGGCACTGTTGGGTCTGCGGGGCGGCGGAACACGTCGCAAAGACATGTCCGACCAAGAACCCGCCCCCAAAGGCCCAACCAGCCAAACAGCAAGAAACAGCAAAACCTGCCCCAGTAACACCAGCAACACCAGCACCGGCAGCTAACAAGGAGGGCGTGATGGCAGGTGGTTACCGGGAAAAAAGCAAAAAACGCCTTCTCCGGCCGGGGTACTCGCCTGCCAAGGGGCCGGCCAAACAAACTCCAGCCAAAAGTGCCGGCTCCGACCAAGCTTGAAGAATTCTATTGAAAGTGCCGCCTGTAAAGGAGCCCACACCAAAAAACTTCGCCAACAGGCAATTGAAGGAAAAGGCTTCTTCCCCCAAAATAGATGCACCAGAACCCATGGAGTGGGAAGAGCGTCTTCCTTAAAACGCGGGAGAGAAGAGGAAGAAGAAAAAACAGGACAACCCCAAGAGTAGGAGGAGAAGCAGGAGCACCGAGAGAAGGAAACCAGCCGACAGATGCTCGTCTCTACCAGTATCATTGAGTGGACTTACGCGGAGAAAGCAAGAAGCCTTCCCTCCTCCGCGCAAAAGCTTCCCCACAAGTCCCCCGACCTTCAATTTGACCCCCTTAAAAAACACATATCTGCAACTCCCTCTCCCTCCCCCTCTCCTATGCCCACTCCCACCCGGGCAAAAAAGAAAAGAAAGCCCTACCCCAAGGCGATGCCTTGATGAAAGTCGATGAAAACATTGTGGAGGAGTGGTCGTCACAGAGGCACCAAGCAGCCACTCCTAAAACTGACTTCGGTCAACAACATGTCCACGGAAGACCCTAAAAACTTTTCCCAGGCCCCGGGAGTTATTACCCTCGTTAGAAACACCGAGGTAACCTGAGGGTCTGGGAACATATAGAACAGGTGCAGAAACACTATCCCAAAGTGGGATGGTGTCTGAAAGCACTCCTGAACTCAGAGAAGATGGCCAAGAGGCTGTGCTGGGAGGTTCCCAGTTTTACTCCACCCCTGCTTATATGGGGTGGTAAAACTATCTACCCTACGGACGTCGGCAGGATTGTCTTAGACGGACGGATTACGTCCGACATGAGAACAGGTTCCTAAATGACAGTCCGTCGGGGTCCCTTCCACCAGAGATTTCTATCCGGTATGTGACTAGTGCCTTTGTTGTGTTTTTTGTTTTTCTTTTTTTTCAGGTCTAAGGAATGTATTAAGATAGCCGGCCTGAATGCGAAGGGCCTGAGGATCGGGAGTGAGCGGCTCGCCTGCTTCGTGACCTCTTGTCCTTCGGCGTGGATGTGGCCGCGATCCAAGAGAGGCTCACTTTGTTTGAGAAGCCGACTCTTGTGCTGTCTAACGACGTCGTCTATTCAGCATATGGGGTTGGCATGCCAAGGTGTTTCTTTTGCTGGTCAAGCGTACCCTGGACGCGAGGATTGACCTTGTCCATGTCGGTGCCAAAGGGCGGCTGATCGTGGCCGATATTGCAGTGAAAAGCAAGTCGTTCCGGCTGATTGTGGTTTATACGCCCAATGTTCAAGGTAGACGAGTCTCTTTCTTTCAGCTGTTGGAGCCCTTCATGGTGGATCCGCCGGCTAATCTTAGTTGGGGACTGGAATGCCGTCCTAACCCCCAAATGG
The DNA here is from genome assembly GCA_037127315.1 of Ascarosepion bandense. Lineage (NCBI taxonomy): Eukaryota > Metazoa > Mollusca > Cephalopoda > Sepiida > Sepiidae > Ascarosepion > Ascarosepion bandense. Next base: position 9,688 of record JBBBDQ010028138.1, on the reverse strand, counting down.
GATAGAGGGAGGGGCGCTAGCGGGAGGAGTGGTGATCGTAGCCTGGTTGATCTGATCGGCGAATTTGGCGGTCTCGTCGACTAGATACCGGGTCGATCATCCGGATGGGAGTATGTGGACGTGGGCGCTTAATTGACCTTCTGCGGGTATCTACCGTACCTGGATAGGATGTTAGTGAGGGTAGCCGACATGAACTTCTTGAAATGCCAACGTTCCACTGGTTGAGCTACTCGGACCACAAACTCGTTTGTGCCAGTGGTGTTAGACTTTTAGGCCTAGGTTGGCTGGTTATTGAAGTTCAATCAGTCCTTACTGGACAGGCGGGACTTTCGGCCAATGACAAAACTAGTTCAGCGGGCGTTAATTGGGCGAGTCATTGGGAGTAAGTGGTGGGTTAACCTTAAGGACTCCATTAGGTCTTTCGCCACCAAATATAGCCAGCGGCTCAAACTAGATAAGGCTGCGGAGGCAAAGACACTTAGAGCTAATTTCTCCCGGGCGGAGGCTGGTGGGGATCCCCTGAGGCTAGCCTTAGCCAGGGAGGCCCTGGAGCGTTCGACTAGCGGGCGCTACATGGGTCAAGTAATTAGGGCTAAGTTAAGTAAGATGTCTTCCGAAGCTGTGAAAATGGGCGCAGAACTGCGCAGGAAGGAAATTCGCCAAGCCGGCGACCGGTACATTCGAGGTGCGCGACCCGGAGGACATCCTCAACAGGTCCACTGACGACATGTGCAGGGCGTTCCAGCAACATTTCGAACACCGTTTTACCAAGGAGCCCGGTCTCCCGTGACGAGAGTTCACGCAGCTATTTGGCTGACTTTCACCGGCTCTTGCTGGCTGAAGCAGCTAGCTGTGAAGGAGATTACAGGACGAAATCTACGCAGCTTTGAAGAAGGTCGGCAATGTGGAGTCTCCAGGTTTGGATGGTTTGCCTATGAATTGTGCCAAGGATGTCACCTTTTTAGCCCGATCTTGGCTGTCGTGTTCAACCACTGGTTTCGGCGGGGGTCCATCCCCGGTCGGATCACAGGGGCGTGATCACGCTGTTGAAAAAAGGCAAGAAAGGTTGGGGAGAAATTAGATGATTACAGGCCCTTAACTCTGCTAAACACAGGTTAAAGATTTTGGCCAAGATCCTGACGAACCGCTTGCAGCTAGTTGCGAGTCTCTGTTGGAACCGGATCGAACATTCTGTGAAGGGACGAACAATTCAGAGCAACCTGCACTTGATTCGCACGATCATAGAGGTGTAGAAGACGACGACGAATACCGCGCTGATCAATTTGGATCGGTCCAAGGCGTTTGATAGGATTGACCATGGCTACCTGGCTGCTGTCACCGGGCCGCCGGTTAAACCACGACTTCAGCTGGATTAGCCTTCTGTATCGCTCCCCCCAGGCTGTGGTACAGGTGAACGGGAAAGCTGTCGGGCGCTTTCGCGCTGTCTAGGTCGGTCCGACAGGGTTGTCCCTCTCTTCTCTCCTTTATGTCTTGGCATTTTCAGAGCCTCCTTCGCCGGCTAAGGGACAGAGACTGGCGGTCCGGTCCTGCGTGGAATTGCTGTCCCTGGTGGAGCTCGAGCCAGGGTTTCCGCGTACGCCGATGACGTAGCGACCTTTGTGTCCTCCCGCGGGAACGCGGGGCGGTACAACAGGCGCTTGAACGGTGAAGAAGGTGACGGGGCCAGAATTAACCGCGACGAGTCATCCGGCACAGTTGGAACTGGAAAGTGTTTCCCCTCCGGGAGCCCTTCCAGCTGGACGGACGGGCCGGTCAAAATCCTCAAATTTGGTTCGGTCCGGACTTACAGCTGGAAGCTGGTCTGAAATACTGGCAAGGTCGGCGCGTCGGTCCAGACTTGGCGTCGACGGAGGTCTCATCGCGAGGGCTTGGCGAGTGTGTAACACATACTCTTTCCCAAGATCGCCTACCGGCTGTCAATGCTTCCTTTGTGACGATCATGAGAAGGCGCTCGAGCGTTTGCTTTCTCCTGTCTGTGGAGAGGACGCAAACACATGGTCGACAAAGGAGTCTGTTGCCTCCCGTCCGTGTCAGGGGTCTGGAGATGCCGCACTTGAGGGGCCATGTGCTCGCTTCGAGGTTGGCATTCCTCAGGCGCGCGGAAGGAAGATCGGTTGCTTGCAGGGGTAGTGAGGGACGTGTTCCTTGCCTTACCATCACTCACCCGACCCTGGCTGACCGTCAGGCCTTGGGTGCGACCGAAAATTCCTGCTCGAATGTCTGGCAACTGCCTGACCATTCCACGGTCCAGTGACCTTTCACAGCCTGAGAGACTCTTCTGTCAGGGATTAGTGGAGGGTGCCGTGAAGGATAAGCTGTAGAGCCGGCTCGGCATGTCGAAAATTGGGTATCGCTCTCATTGGTCTTGGGCGCCAGGTGCGGATTGGCTCAGCAACTCTGGGTTTTCTCTGACCTGGCGATTGGCTCGGAATGGTTTGTCTCTCGGCGGCAAGCGTTTCGCAATGAGCCGGCGGATTTGCCAGATTGTGAGCATTTGCCTTTTGGAATTAAGAGACGTCTGCGCACGCCTTCTTCCATTGTTCGCGCGTTCGCCGTTGTGGGAGCATGTCGGCAGGTTGACTGCTCATGTCCAACGCCGCGGGGGCTTGTGCTCATTGACCGCGCATACGCTGTGGACAATGTGTCGCCCCCGTACTCTGGAGTGAAGCGGATGGTGTTTCTGACGCTACTGGCGCTGGAATGGTGATTTGGACGACGCGACTGGAGGAAGTCTTGCGGGGCGGCCGTCTTTCGGATCGGGATCTAATCCGATATTTCGCGACACCAACTCAAAATGGGGTGGAACTGAACGAGCAACTGCACCGACGAAGTTCGGCGAAGATGGATAAATGCGGCGAGCCTGGTTCGGCGAAACTGAGGCTAGCCTTGATTTTCTTTTTTAGATCTGCTGGTCGCATCGGGGTGGATTCCTCTGGAACCCCTCCCGCGGTTAAGGTGAAAGTCTTTTTGTGTACCTGGTTAGTATGAGTGATTGTTTGTCCTGGTCTGTTCCCGGCTCCCTGCTTTTGTTATGATCAGTTCAGATCCCATTTGTCCATTGTTATTTTGTCCCGTTTTACTCTCAACTGGGTCAGTCTTATATATTCTCCAGTCCAATTTATTTTACCAGTTTCCCCATTCCCCTTAGAAAAGCAGCTTGATTTTGTCTCTTCAGGCAGAATACAATGGCCTCTTTAATTACAAGGGGTGTGTTTAGGTCTTACTAACATTATGTATATATATTCATTTGAAAATTGTTTTTGTTTTAGAGATTTTTGTTTCTTTACAACCCTTCCATCATATCATTTCATAAAAAATTTATAAGAAAGCTATTTTTGTAATTATTGTTACATGAAAAAAATTTTTAACAACACATTTTGGGGTGTTTTATTAGGTCCCTGGTATGTTTTGCAGTATTTTGGTGTTTGACAAGTATGAGTGTCGATGGACAAGTTTTGGTAAATGAGAAGCATTGTAACAACATGTTAGCGATCATGAATCTGATTAGCTAGGTATGGGGATAGAGTATGAAGACCAACCCAAGTTTTGTTCCCCCTCCCGTTTTCAGCCTTTGACTTATAATTCTGTAATTTTGCAGAAGATAAATACACATACTTACCTACTTTGAGAGATTTTGTTTATCTTTTTTCTAACAATTTTTTCTGTTTCAGGACACTGATCTCTTTCGTTGACACTGCTGACTGAGTACAAGTTCCATCAGGGTTTATAGCGCTGATAATGCTTAGGTAGTGGCCTTTACGGGACGCAGCTTATAGAAGAAGCAAAGTAGTCGGTGAGTCCTTAGGAAGCCATGGCCTCACTTGGGCAGGACGAGACTCTTCCACCACTACGTGGCGTCGGTGGGAGGAAGGAGGATTGGGCATTACCGCCGCGGATCAATCCCAACCAGAAGTACCGGCTCCACAGCATCCCCGAAACCCTCGACCTCTGGGTGAAAGGAGGGCAAGAAACTCACAGTAAAGGAGAGGAGTATTACGAGCGTATGAAAAACAAATACGCAGAATACATAAAAAGGAACTATGAGTTGGTCTCCGTTACGCCAGAAGAATTAACACAAATTGAGGCCAAAATAATCACTTTGATTGCTAGACCTAAAAACTCAGAAGATGATTGGGGTAGCTAGAGGCCTTTGAAGATACATGAGAGCACTAAAGAACAGGGCCAAGGCCGTAGCGAGAGAAGCAAGCTGCCATATGGGACGTCTTGCTTGGCTCCACCCCAACAGGCCAAAAGTATGGTCGGCTTGATCTTGGAGGCGAACTCTCTCCAACTGTACACAGGTATATGGGAGCAGAAAAGTTAAAATTTAACTGCACACAGCGTCTATGGACATTGCTGAGGACCACGTCCAACGCCTTTTTGCAAATTGGGAAAGGTATTGACGTCTCCTCGCTACGGTCGAAGGCGGGCTTCTTCTTGGGGATATGACCTCCGTGACCTTGCCGAAAAGCATTGAGAAGATCCCAAATATTTTCTAACCTGCAGGGATCGGACAATATTCATTATTGTGGAAGGTGAGAAAGCTATTGCTGTTGGGTCTGCGGGGCGGCAGAACACGTCGCAAAAGACGCTGTCGACCAAGAACCCGCCCCAAAGGCCCAACCAGCCAAGTAACAAGAAGCAAGGAAAACCTGCACCCCAGCAACACCAGCAACACCAGCACCGGCTAACAAGGAGGGCGTGTGGCAGGTGGTTACCAGGAAAAAAGCAAAAACGCCTTCTCCGGCGAAGGTGCCGCCGCCTGCCAAGGGGCCGGCAAAACAAACTCCAGCCAAAGTGCCGGCTCCGACCAAGCAGAAGGAGTCCCCTGTGAGGGTGCCGCCTGTAAAGGAGCCCACACCAAAAAATTCGCCAACCAAACAGGCGAAGGAAAAGGCTTCTTCCCCCAAAATAGATGCACCAGAACCCATGGAAGTGGGAAGAGCGTCTTCCTTAAAACGCGGGAGAGAAGAGGAAGAAGAAAAACAGGACAACCCGAAGAGTAGGAGGAGAAGCAGGAGCGCCGAGAGAAGGAAACCAGCCGACAGATGCTCGTCTCTACCGGTATCCCCAGTAAGGTGGACTTACGCGGAGAAAGCAAGAAGCCTTCCCTCCTCCCCGCGCAAAGCTTCCCAGTCCCCAACCTTCAATTTGACCCCCCCTTAAAAAACACATATCTGCAACTCCCTCTCCCTCCCCCTCTCCTATGCCCACTCCCACCCGGGCAAAAAAGAAGAAAGCCCTACCCCAAGGCGATGCTTTGATGAAAGTTGATGAAAACATTGTGGAGGAGTGGTCGTCACAGAGGCGCAAGCTTCTAAAGCCACTCCTGAAGCTAACTTCTGTCAACAACATGTCCACGGAAGACCCTAAAAACTTTTCCCAGGCCCCAGGAGTTATTACCCTCGTTAGAAACACCGGGGGTAACCTGAGGTCTGGGAACATATAGAACAAGTCCAGAAAACACTATCCCAAAATTAGGATGGTGTCTGAAAACACTCCTGAACTCAGAGATGGCCAAGAACTGTGCTGGGAGGTTCCCAGTTTTGCTCACCCTGCTTATATAGGGTGAGTAAATAACCTACCCTACGGACGTCGGCGGGATTGTCCTAGACGGACGGATTACGTCCGACATAGGAACGGGTTCCCTAGGACGGTCCGTCGGGGTCCGCTTCACAGAGACATCGGTATGTGACTAGTGCCTTTGTTGCATGTTTTTTGTTTTTCCTTTTCAGGTCTAAGGAATGTCTATTAAGATAGCCAGCTTGAATGCGAAGGGCCTGAGGGATCGGGGTAAGGCGGCTCGCCTGCTTCGTGACCTCTTGTCCTTCGGCGTGGATGTGGCCGCGATCCAAGAGACTCACTTTGTTTGCGAAGCCGACTCTTGTGTGCTGTCTAACGACTTTGTCGTCTATTCAGCATATGGGAGTTGGCATGCCAAGAAGGTGTTTCTTTGCTGGTCAAGCGTACCCTGGACGCGAGGATTGACTGCTGTCCATGTCGGTGCCGAGGGCCGGCTGATCGTGGCCGATATTGCAGTGAAAAGCAAGTCGTTCCGGCTGATTGTGGTTTATGCGCCCAATGTTCAAGGTGAGCGAGTCTCTTTCTTTCGGCTGTTGGAGCCCTTCATGGTGGATCCAACACGGCTAATCTTAGTTGGGGACTGGAATGCCGTCCTAACCCCCAAATGGGATAGAGGGAGGGGCGCTAGCGGGAGGAGTGGTGATCGTAGCCTGGTTGATCTGATCGGCGAATTTGGTCTCGTCGATAGATACCGGGTCGATCATCCGGATGGGAGTATGTGGACGTGGGCGCTTAATTGGCCTTCTACCCGGGTATCTGCGTACCTGGATAGGATGTTAGTGAGAGTGGCCGACATAGACTTCTTAGAATGTCCAACGTTCCACTGGTTAGGCTACTCGGACCACAAACTCGTTTGTGCCCGAGTGGTGTTAGACTTTAGGCCTAGGTTGGCTGGTTATTGGAAGTTCAATCAGTCCTTACTGGACAGGCGGGACTTTCGTGACCAGCTGACAAAACTAGTTCAGCGGGCGTTAATTGGGCGAGTCATTGGGGTAAGTGGTGGGACAGCAGCAAGGACTCATTAGGTCTTTCGCCACCAAATATAGCCAGCGGCTCAAACTAGATAAGGCTGCGGAGGCAAAGACACTTAGAGCTAATTTCTCCCGGGCGGAGGCTGAGTGGGGATCCCCTAGAAATAGCCATAGCCAGGGAGGCCCTGGAGCGTTCGACTAGCGGGCGCTACATGGGTCAAGTAATTAAGGCTAAGTTAAGTAAGATGTCTTCGAAAGCTGTGAAAATGGGCGCAGAACTGCGCAAGGAAGAAATTCGCCAAGCCGGCGACCGGTACATTCGAGAGGTGCGCGACCCGGAGGACATCTCCTTAGGTCCACTGACGACATGTGCGGGGCGTTCCGGCAGCTCGAACACCGTTTTACCAAGGAGCCCGGTCTCCGTGACGAGGAGTTTCACAGCTATTTGGCTGACTTTCCCGGCTCTTGCCGGCTGAAGCGGCTAGCTGTGAAGGGGAGATTACGGAGGACGAAATCTACGCGGCTTTGAAGAAGGTCGGCGGTGGCAAGTCGCCAGGTTTGGATGGTTTGCCCTATGGTGTACTTGAGGATGTCGCACCTTTTTGTCCCGATCTTGGCTGTCGTGTTCAACCACTGGTTTCGGCAGGGGTCCATCCCCGGATGTCGGATCACCAGGGGCGTGATCACGCTGTTGAGAAAAGGCAAGAAGGTTGGGAGAATTAGATGATTACAGGCCCATAACTCTGCTAAACACAGAGTTAACGGTGCAGCCCAAGATCCTGACGAACCGCTTGCAGCTAGTTACCGAGTCTCTGTTGGAACCGGATCAGACTTGTTCTGTGAAGGGACGAACAATTCAGAGCAACCTGCACTTGATTCGCACGATCATAGAGGGTGTAGAAGACGACGACGAGGCCGCGCTGATCAATTTGGATCAGTCCAAGGCATTTGATAGGATTGACCATGGCTACCTGGCTGCTGTCCTGCGGGCCTTCGGATTCAAACCCGACTTCAGCCGCTGGATTAGCCTTCTGTATCGCTCCCCCCAGGCTGTGGTACAGGTGAGCAGGAAGCTGTCAGGCGCTTTCGCGCTGTCTAGGTCGGTCCGACAGGGTTGTCCACTGTCCTCTCTCCTTTACGTCTTGGCGTTGGAGCCCCTCCTTCGCCGGCTAAGGGACGAGACGGGCAGTCCGGTCCTGCGTGGAATTGCTGTCCCTGGTGGAGCTCGAGCCAGGGTTTCCGCGTACGCCGATGACGTAACGACCTTTGTGTCCTCCCGCAGGGACATAGAGGCGGTACAACAGGCGCTTGAACGGTACGAGAAGGTGACAGGGGCCAGAATTAACCGCGACAAGTCATCCGGCTTGCGGTTAGGTGCCTGGAAGGGTGTTTCCCTCCCGGGGCCCTTCAGCTGGACGGACGGGCCGGTCAAATCCTCGGAATTTGGTTCGGTCCCGGACTTACAGCTGGAGAAAAGCTGGTCAGAAATACTGGCAAAGGTCGGCGCGTCGGTGTCAAGACTTGGCGTCGACGAGTCTCTCCGTAAAGGGCTTGGCGGAGGTAGTAACACATGCCTCTTTCCCAGTCGCTTCGGCTGTCAATGCTTCCCCTTTGTGACAGCGATCATGAGCGCTCGAGCGTTTGCTACTCTCCTGTCTGTGGAGAGGACGCAAGCACATGGTCGACAAAGGAGTCTGTTGCCTCCGTCCGTGTCAAGGGGGTCTGGGGATGCCGCACTTGAGGAGCCATGTGCTCGCTTCGAGGTTGGCATTCCTCGGGCGCGCGTTGGGGAGAAGATCGGTTGCTTGCGGGGGTAGTGAGGGACATGTTCCCTTGCCTTACCATCCTCCCCCGACCCTATGGCTGACCGTCAGGCCTTGAGTGCGACCGAAATTCCTGCTCGAATGTCTGGCGGCCTTGCAGGCCATTCCACGGTCCAGTGACCTTTCACAGCCTAGGAGACTCTTCTATCGGGGATTAGTGGAGGGGTGCCGTGAAGGATAAGCTGTGGAGTAAGCTCGGCATGTCGAGAGTGGAGTATCGCTCTCCATTGGTCTTGGGCGCCGAGTGCAGTTGGCTCAACAACTCTGAGTTTTCTCTGACCTGGCGATTGGCTCGGAATGGTTTGTCTCTCAATGACAGGCGTTTCGCAATGGGCCTGGCGGATTTGCCAGATTGTGAGCGTTGCAACCTTGGAATTAAGGAGACGTCTGCGCACGCCTTCTTCCATTGTTCGCGCGTTCGCCCGTTGTGGGAGCATGTCGGCGAGTTGACTGCTCGTATCGCGCGCGGGAGCTTGTGCTCATTGACCGCGCATACGCTGTGGACAATGTGTCGCCCCAGCGCCTGGGTGACGGATGGTGTTTCTGACGCTACTGGCCACGGCTAGAATGGTGATTTGGACGACGCGACTGGAGGAAGTCTTGCGGGGCGGCCGTCTTTCGGATCAGGATCTAATCCGATATTTTGAGCACCAGCTCAAAATGAAGGTCGCTTGGGCAAACGGCTGCACCCGACAGGGGGATTCGGCGAAAGGTGGATAAATGCGGCGAGCCTGGTTCGCGTGACTGGGGCTAGCCTTGATTTTCTTTTTAGATCTGCTAGTCGCATCGGGGTGGATTCCTCTGGAACCCCCTCCCGCGGTTAAAGGTAGAAGTCCTTTTTGTGTACCTAGTTAATGTGAGTGATTGTGTTTGTCCTGGCCTGTTCCCGGCTCCACTGCTTTATTTATGATCCAGTTCGAGATCCCCATTGTCCATTGTTATTTTGTCCCGTTTTATTCTCGGCTGAGTCAGTCTTATATATTCTCCAGTCCAATTTATTTTACCCGGTTCCCCCATTCCCCTTAGAAAGAGAGCGGCTTGATTTTGTCTCTTCAGGCAGAATACAAGTGGCCTCTTTAATTACGAGGGTGTGTTTGGGTCTTACTAACATTATGTATATATATTCATTTGAAATTGTTTTTTGTTTTGGGGATTTTTGTTTTTCTTCAACCCCCCTCCCATCATATCATTTTCATTAAAAATTTATAAAGCTATTTTTGTAATTATTGTACATAGCAAAAAATTTTTATGTACATTTGGGGTGTTTTTGTAGGTCCCTGGCATGTTTTT
>JBBBDQ010028134.1:0-10666 GCA_037127315.1 Ascarosepion bandense | reverse complement strand
CTTTCTTTGTTGTTTTCCGCATACATAGTTTTGCCTCTCTTTCATTATCTATTGTTATTATGTGTGTGTGTGTGTGTGTGATTTATGTCTTTTTGCCTTTGAATATGTATGCTTTCTTTGTTGTTTTCCGCATACATAGTTTTGCCTCTCTTTCATTATCTATTGTTATTATGTGTGTGTGTGTGTGTGATTTATGTCTTTTGCCAGAATATGTATGCTTTCTTTGTTGTTTTCCGCATACATAGTTTTGCCTCTCTTTCATTATCTATTGTTATTATGTGTGTGTGTGTGTGAGATTTATGTCTTTTGCCAGAATATGTATGCTTTCTTTGTTGTTTTCCTTCCGCATACATGGTTAGCCTTCCCTCTCTTTCATTATCTATTGTTATTATGTGTGTGTGTGTGTGTGTGATTTATGTCTTTTGCCAGAATATGTATGCTTTCTTTGTTGTTTTCCGCATACATAGTTTTGCCTCTCTTTCATTATCTATTGTTATTATGTGTGTGTGTGTGTGTGTGTGAGATTTATGTCTTTTGCCAGAATATGTATGCTTTCTTTGTTGTTTTCCGCATACATAGTTTTGCCTCTCTTTCATTATCTATTGTTATTATGTGTGTGTGTGTGTGTGATTTATGTCTTTTGCCAGAATATGTATGCTTTCTTTGTTGTTTTCCGCATACATAGTTTTAGCCTCTCTTTCATTATCTATTGTTATTATGTGTGTGTGTGTGTGTGTGTGAGATTTATGTCTTTTTGCCAGAATATGTATGCTTTCTTTGTTGTTTTCCGTATACATAGTTTTGCCTCTCTTTTCATTATCTATTGTTATTATGTGTGTGTGTGTGTGTGATTTATGTCTTTTGCCAGAATATGTATGCTTTCTTTGTTGTTTTCCGCATACATAGTTTTGCCTCTCTTTCATTATCTATTGTTATTATGTGTGTGTGTGTGTGTGTGTGTGAGATTTATGTCTTTTGCAGAATATGTATGCTTTCTTTGTTGTTTTCCGCATACATAGTTTTGCCTCTCTTTCATTATCTATTGTTATTATGTGTGTGTGTGTGTGTGAGATTTATGTCTTTTGCCAGAATATGTATGCTTTCTTTGTTGTTTTCCGCATACATAGTTTTGCCTCTCTTTCATTATCTATTGTTATTATGTGTGTGTGTGTGTGTGATTTATGTCTTTTGCCAGAATATGTATGCTTTCTTTGTTGTTTTCCGCATACATAGTTTTGCCTCTCTTTCATTATCTATTGTTATTATGTGTGTGTGTGTGTGTGATTTATGTCTTTTGCCAGAATATGTATGCTTTCTTTGTTGTTTTCCGCATACATAGTTTTGCCTCTCTTTCATTATCTATTGTTATTATGTGTGTGTGTGTGTGAGATTTATGTCTTTTGCCAGAATATGTATGCTTTCTTTGTTGTTTTCCGCATACATAGTTTTGCCTCTCTTTCATTATCTATTGTTATTATGTGTGTGTGTGTGTGTGATTTATGTCTTTTGCCAGAATATGTATGCTTTCTTTGTTGTTTTCCGCATACATAGTTTTGCCTCTCTTTCATTATCTATTGTTATTATGTGTGTGTGTGTGTGAGATTTATGTCTTTTGCCAGAATATGTATGCTTTCTTTGTTGTTTTCCGCATACATAGTTTTGCCTCTCTTTCATTATCTATTGTTATTATGTGTGTGTGTGTGTGTGTGATTTATGTCTTTTGCCAGAATATGTATGCTTTCTTTGTTGTTTTCCGCATACATAGTTTTGCCTCTCTTTCATTATCTATTGTTATTATGTGTGTGTGTGTGTGTGTGTGAGATTTATGTCTTTTTGCCAGAATATGTATGCTTTCTTTGTTGTTTTCCGCATACATAGTTTTGCCTCTCTTTCATTATCTATTGTTATTATGTGTGTGTGTGTGTGTGATTTATGTCTTTTGCCAGAATATGTATGCTTTCTTTGTTGTTTTCCGCATACATAGTTTAGCTCTCTTTCATTATCTATTGTTATTATGTGTGTGTGTGTGTGTGATTTATGTCTTTTGCCAGAATATGTATGCTTTCTTTGTTGTTTTCCGCATGCATAGTTTAGCCTCTTTCTTTCATTATCTATTGTTATTATGTGTGTGTGTGTGTGTGATTTATGTCTTTTGCCAGAATATGTATGCTTTCTTTGTTGTTTTCCGCATACATAGTTTTGCCTCTCTTTCATTATCTATTGTTATTATGTGTGTGTGTGTGTGTGATTTATGTCTTTTGCCAGAATATGTATGCTTTCTTTGTTGTTTTCCGCATACATAGTTTTGCCTCTCTTTCATTATCTATTGTTATTATGTGTGTGTGTGTGTGTGATTTATGTCTTTTGCCAGAATATGTATGCTTTCTTTGTTGTTTTCCAGCATACATAGTTTAGCCTCTCTTTCATTATCTATTGTTATTATGTGTGTGTGTGTGTGTGATTTATGTCTTTTGGTTAAGAATATGCATGCTTTCTTTGTTGTTTTCCGCATACATAGTTTAGCCTCTCTTTCATTATCTATTGTTATTATGTGTGTGTGTGTGTGTGTGATTTATGTCTTTTTGCCAGAATATGTATGCTTTCTTTGTTGTTTTCCGCATCCATAGTTTAGTTTTCCTCTTCTTTCATTATCTATTGTTATTATGTGTGTGTGTGTGTGATTTATGTCTTTTGCCAGAATATGTATGCTTTCTTTTGTTGTTTTCCGCATACATAGTTTTGCCTCTCTTTCATTATCTATTGTTATTATGTGTGTGTGTGTGTGTGATTTATGTCTTTTGCCAGAATATGTATGCTTTCTTTGTTGTTTTCCGCATACATAGTTTTGCCTCTCTTTCATTATCTATTGTTATTATGTGTGTGTGTGTGTGTGATTTATGTCTTTTAAGCCAGAATATGTATGCTTTTCTTTGTTGTTTCCGCATACATAGTTTAAGTTCCTCCTCTTTCATTATCTATTGTTATTATGTGTGTGTGTGTGTGTGTGATTTATGTCTTTTTATTGTGTGAATATGTATGCTTTCATTTGTTTCTTTTCATACATAGTTTAGCCTTTCCTTTTCTTTCATTATCTATTGTTATTATGTGTGTGTGTGTGTGTGATTTATGTTCTTTTGCCATGCAATATGTATGCTTTCTTTGTTGTTTTCCGCATACATAGTTTTGCCTCTCTTTCATTATCTATTGTTATTATGTGTGTGTGTGTGTGTGATTTATGTCTTTTGCCAGAATATGTATGCTTTCTTTGTTGTTTTCCGCATACATAGTTTTTAGCCTCTCTTTCATTATCTATTGTTATTATGTGTGTGTGTGTGTGTGTGTGTGTGAGATTTATGTCTTTTGCCAGAATATGTATGCTTTTCTTTGTTGTTTTCCGCATCCACATAGTTTTGCCTCTCTTTCATTATCTATTGTTATTATGTGTGTGTGTGTGTGTGTGTGAGATTTATGTCTTTTGCCAGAATATGTATGCTTTCTTTGTTGTTTTCCGCATACATAGTTTAGCCTCTCTTTCATTATCTATTGTTATTATGTGTGTGTGTGTGTGTGATTTATGTCTTTTGCCAGAATATGTATGCTTTCTTTGTTGTTTTCCGCATACATAGTTTAGCCTCTCTTTTCATTATCTATTGTTATTATGTGTGTGTGTGTGTGTGATTTATGTCTTTTTGCCAAGAATATGTATGCTTTCTTTGTTGTTTTCCGCATACATAGTTTTGCCTCTCTTTCATTATCTATTGTTATTATGTGTGTGTGTGTGTGTGATTTATGTCTTTTGCCAGAATATGTATGCTTTCTTTGTTGTTTTCCGCATACATAGTTTTGCCTCTCTTTCATTATCTATTGTTATTATGTGTGTGTGTGTGTGTGTGTGATTTATGTCTTTTGCCAGAATATGTATGCTTTCTTTGTTGTTTTCCGCATACATAGTTTTGCCTCTCTTTCATTATCTATTGTTATTATGTGTGTGTGTGTGTGAGATTTATGTCTTTTGCCAGAATATGTATGCTTTCTTTGTTGTTTTCCGCATACATAGTTTGCACTCTCTTTCATTATCTATTGTTATTATGTGTGTGTGTGTGTGTGATTTATGTCTTTTGCCAGAATATGTATGCTTTCTTTGTTGTTTTCCGCATACATAGTTTTGCCTCTCTTTCATTATCTATTGTTATTATGTGTGTGTGTGTGTGTGTGTGAGATTTATGTCTTTTGCCAGAATATGTATGCTTTCTTTGTTGTTTTCCGCATACATAGTTTTGCCTCTCTTTCATTATCTATTGTTATTATGTGTGTGTGTGTGTGTGTGTGTGTGAGATTTATGTCTTTTGCCAGAATATGTATGCTTTCTTTGTTGTTTTCCGCATACATAGTTTTGCCTCTCTTTCATTATCTATTGTTATTATGTGTGTGTGTGTGTGTGTGTGAGATTTATGTCTTTTGCCAGAATATGTATGCTTTGTTGTTTTCCCTTTTCCGCATACATAGTTTGCCTCTCTTTCATTATCTATTGTTATTATGTGTGTGTGTGTGTGTGTGTGAGATTTATGTCTTTTGCCAGAATATGTATGCTTTGTTGTTTTCCGCATACATAGTTTTGCCTCTCTTTCATTATCTATTGTTATTATGTGTGTGTGTGTGTGTGTGTGTGAGATTTATGTCTTTTGCCAGAATATGTATGCTTTCTTTGTTGTTTTCCGCATACATAGTTTTGCCTCTCTTTCATTATCTATTGTTATTATGTGTGTGTGTGTGTGTGTGTGTGAGATTTATGTCTTTTGCCAGAATATGTATGCTTTCTTTGTTGTTTTCCGCATACATAGTTTTGCCTCTCTTTATTATCTATTGTTATTATGTGTGTGTGTGTGTGTGTTGTGTGAGATTTATGTCTTTTGCCAGAATATGTATGCTTTCTTTGTTGTTTTCCGCATACATAGTTTTGCCTCTCTTTCATTATCTATTGTTATTATGTGTGTGTGTGTGTGTGATTTATGTCTTTTGCCAGAATATGTATGCTTTCTTTGTTGTTTTCCGCATACATAGTTTTGCCTCTCTTTCATTATCTATTGTTATTATGTGTGTGTGTGTGTGTGTGATTTATGTCTTTTGCCAGAATATGTATGCTTTCTTTGTTGTTTTCCGCATACATAGTTTTGCCTCTCTTTCATTATCTATTGTTATTATGTGTGTGTGTGTGTGTGTGTGTGAGATTTATGTTTTTTGCTTTTGCCAGAATATGTATGCTTTCTTTGTTGTTTTCCGCATACATAGTTTTGCCTCTCTTTCATTATCTATTGTTATTATGTGTGTGTGTGTGTGTGTGTGAGATTTATGTCTTTTGCCAGAATATGTATGCTTTCTTTGTTGTTTTCCGCATACATAGTTTTGCCTCTCTTTCATTATCTATTGTTATTATGTGTGTGTGTGTGTGTGATTTATGTCTTTTGCCAGAATATGTATGCTTTCTTTGTTGTTTTCCGCATACATAGTTTTGCCTCTCTTTCATTATCTATTGTTATTATGTGTGTGTGTTGTGTGTGATTTATGTCTTTTGCCAGAATATGTATGCTTTCTTTGTTGTTTTCCGCATACATAGTTTTGCCTCTCTTTCATTATCTATTGTTATTATGTGTGTGTGTGTGTGTGATTTATGTCTTTTGCCAGAATATGTATGCTTTCTTTGTTGTTTTCCGCATACATAGTTTTGCCTCTCTTTCATTATCTATTGTTATTATGTGTGTGTGTGTGTGTGATTTATGTCTTTTGCCAGAATATGTATGCTTTCTTTGTTGTTTTCCGCATACATAGTTTTGCCTCTCTTTCATTATCTATTGTTATTATGTGTGTGTGTGTGTGTGTGTGAGATTTATGTCTTTTGCCAGAATATGTATGCTTTCTTTGTTGTTTTCCGCATACATAGTTTTGCCTCTCTTTCATTATCTATTGTTATTATGTGTGTGTGTGTGTGTGTGTGAGATTTATGTCTTTTGCCAGAATATGTATGCTTTCTTTGTTGTTTTCCGCATACATAGTTTTGCCTCTCTTTCATTATCTATTGTTATTATGTGTGTGTGTGTGTGTGTGTGAGATTTATGTCTTTTGCCAGAATATGTATGCTTTCTTTGTTGTTTTCCGCATACATAGTTTTGCCTCTCTTTCATTATCTATTGTTATTATGTGTGTGTGTGTGTGTGTGTGAGATTTATGTCTTTTGCCAGAATATGTATGCTTTCTTTGTTGTTTTCCGCATACATAGTTTTGCCTCTCTTTCATTATCTATTGTTATTATGTGTGTGTGTGTGTGAGATTTATGTCTTTTGCCAGAATATGTATGCTTTCTTTGTTGTTTTCCGCATACATAGTTTTGCCTCTCTTTCATTATCTATTGTTATTATGTGTGTGTGTGTGTGAGATTTATGTCTTTTGCCAGAATATGTATGTTTTCTTTGTTTGTTTTCTTGTATAGCATAGTTTTGCCTCTCTTTCATTATCTATTGTTATTATGTGTGTGTGTGTGTGTGTGTTGATTTATATGTTTTGCCAGAATATGTATGCTTTCTTTGTTGTTTTCCGCATACATGTTTTGCCTCTCTTTCATTATCTATTGTTATTATGTGTGTGTGTGTGTGTGTGTGAGATTTATGTCTTTTGCCAGAATATGTATGCTTTCTTTGTTGTTTTCCGCATACATAGTTTTGCCTCTCTTTCATTATCTATTGTTATTATGTGTGTGTGTGTGTGTGTGAGATTTATGTCTTTTGCCAGAATATGTATGCTTTCTTTGTTGTTTTCCGCATACATAGTTTTGCCTCTCTTTCATTATCTATTGTTATTATGTGTGTGTGTGTGTGTGTGTGAGATTTATGTCTTTTGCCAGAATATGTATGCTTTCTTTGTTGTTTTCCGCATACATAGTTTTGCCTCTCTTTCATTATCTATTGTTATTAGTGTGTGTGTGTGTGTGTGTGAGATTTATGTCTTTTGCCAGAATATGTATGCTTTCTTTGTTGTTTTCCGCATACATAGTTTTGCCTCTCTTTCATTATCTATTGTTATTATGTGTGTGTGTGTGTGTGTGAGATTTATGTCTTTTGCCAGAATATGTATGCTTTCTTTGTTGTTTTCCGCATACATAGTTTTGCCTCTCTTTCATTATCTATTGTTATTATGTGTGTGTGTGTGTGTGTGTGTAGATTTATGTCTTTTGCCAGAATATGTATGCTTTCTTTGTTGTTTTCCGCATACATAGTTTTGCCTCTCTTTCATTATCTATTGTTATTATGTGTGTGTGTGTGTGTGTGTGAGATTTATGTCTTTTGCCAGAATATGTATGCTTTCTTTGTTGTTTTCCGCATACATAGTTTTGCCTCTCTTTCATTATCTATTGTTATTATGTGTGTGTGTGTGTGTGTGTGGAGATTTATGTCTTTTGCCAGAATATGTATGCTTTCTTTGTTGTTTTCCGCATACATAGTTTTGCCTCTCTTTCATTATCTATTATTGTTGTGTGTGTGTGTGTGTGTGTGAGATTTATGTCTTTTGCCAGAATATGTATGCTTTCTTTGTTGTTTTCCGCTTTATAGATAGTTTTCCGTCCTCTCTTTCTTTCATTATCTATTGTTATTATGTGTGTGTGTGTGTGTGTGTGAGATTTATGTCTTTTGCAGAATATGTATGCTTTTCTTTGTTGTTTTCCGCATACATAGTTTTGCCTCTCTTTCATTATCTATTGTTATTATGTGTGTGTGTGTGTGTGTGTGAGATTTATGTCTTTTGCCAGAATATGTATGCTTTCTTTGTTGTTTTCCGCATACATAGTTTTGCCTCTCTTTCATTATCTATTGTTATTATGTGTGTGTGTGTGTGTGTGTGAGATTTATGTCTTTTGCCAGAATATGTATGCTTTCTTTGTTGTTTTCCGCATACATAGTTTTGCCTCTCTTTCATTATCTATTGTTATTATGTGTGTGTGTGTGTGTGTGAGATTTATGTCTTTTGCCAGAATATGTATGCTTTCTTTGTTGTTTTCCGCATACATAGTTTTGCCTCTCTTTCATTATCTATTGTTATTATGTGTGTGTGTGTGTGTGTGTGGATTTATGTCTTTTGCCAGAATATGTATGCTTTCTTTGTTGTTTTCCGCATACATAGTTTTGCCTCTTTCTTTCATTATCTATTGTTATTATGTGTGTGTGTGTGTGTGTGTGAGATTTATGTCTTTTGCCAGAATATGTATGCTTTCTTTGTTGTTTTCCGCATACATAGTTTTGCCTCTCTTTCATTATCTATTGTTATTATGTGTGTGTGTGTGTGTGTGAGATTTATGTCTTTTGCCAGAATATGTATGCTTTCTTTGTTGTTTTCCGCATACATAGTTTTGCCTCTCTTTCATTATCTATTGTTATTATGTGTGTGTGTGTGTGTGTGTGAGATTTATGTCTTTTGCCAGAATATGTATGCTTTCTTTGTTGTTTTCCGCATACATAGTTTTGCCTCTCTTTCATTATCTATTGTTATTATGTGTGTGTGTGTGTGTGTGTAGGATTTATGTCTTTTGCCAGAATATGTATGCTTTCTTTGTTGTTTTCACGTATACATAGTTTTGCCTCTCTTTCATTATCTATTGTTATTATGTGTGTGTGTGTGTGTGTGTGAGATTTATGTCTTTTGCCAGAATATGTATGCTTTCTTTGTTGTTTTCCGCATACATAGTTTTGCCTCTCTTTCATTATCTATTGTTATTATGTGTGTGTGTGTGTGTGTGTGAGATTTATGTCTTTTGCCAGAATATGTATGCTTTCTTTGTTGTTTTCCGCATACATAGTTTTGCCTCTCTTTCATTATCTATTGTTATTATGTGTGTGTGTGTGTGTGTGTGAGATTTATGTCTTTTGCCAGAATATGTATGTGTTTTCTTTGTTGTTTTTCCGCATACATAGTTTTGCCTCTTCATTTCATTATCTATTGTTATTATGTGTGTGTGTGTGTGTGTGATTTATGTCTTTTGCCAGAATATGTATGCTTTCTTTGTTGTTTTCCGCATACATAGTTTTGCCTCTCTTTCATTATCTATTGTTATTATGTGTGTGTGTGTGTGTGATTTGATGATTTCATTTTGTCCTTTTTAGAATATGTATGCTTTCTTTGTTGTTTTCCGCATACATAGTTTTGCCTCTCTTTCATTATCTATTGTCATTATGTGTGTGTGTGTGTGTGTGATTTATGTCTTTTGCCAGAATATGTATGCTTTCTTTGTTGTTTTCCGCATACATAGTTTTGCCTCTCTTTCATTATCTATTGTCATTATGTGTGTGTGTGTGTGTGTGATTTATGTCTTTTGCCAGAATATGTATGCTTTCTTTGTTGTTTTCCGCATACATAGTTTTGCCTCTCTTTCATTATCTATTGTTATTATGTGTGTGTGTGTGTGTGATTTATGTCTTTTGCCAGAATATGTATGCTTTCTTTGTTGTTTTCCGCATACATAGTTTTGCCTCTCTTTCATTATCTATTGTTATTATGTGTGTGTGTGTGTGTGATTTATGTCTTTTGCCAGAATATGTATGCTTTCTTTGTTGTTTTCCGCATACATAGTTTTGCCTCTTTCTTTCATTATCTATTGTTATTATGTGTGTGTGTGTGTGTGTGTATTTATGTCTTTTGCCAGAATATGTATGCTTTCTTTGTTGTTTTCCGCATACATAGTTTTGCCTCTCTTTCATTATCTATTGTCATTATGTGTGTGTGTGTGTGTGTGATTTATGTCTTTTGCCAGAATATGTATGCTTTCTTTGTTGTTTTCCGCATACATAGTTTTGCCTCTCTTTCATTATCTATTGTTATTATGTGTGTGTGTGTGTGTGTGATTTATGTCTTTTGCCAGAATATGTATGCTTTCTTTGTTGTTTTCCGCATACATAGTTTTGCCTCTCTTTCATTATCTATTGTTATTATGTGTGTGTGTGTGTGTGATTTATGTCTTTTGCCAGAATATGTATGCTTTCTTTGTTGTTTTCCGCATACATAGTTTTGCCTCTCTTTCATTATCTATTGTTATTATGTGTGTGTGTGTGTGTGTGATTTATGTCTTTTGCCAGAATATGTATGCTTTCTTTGTTGTTTTCCGCATACATAGTTTTGCCTCTCTTTCATTATCTATTGTTATTATGTGTGTGTGTGTGTGTGATTTATGTCTTTTGCCAGAATATGTATGCTTTCTTTGTTGTTTTCCGCATACATAGTTTTGCCTCTCTTTCATTATCTATTGTCATTATGTGTGTGTGTGTGTCGGATGTATAATAGCATCTGAATCAAAAGTGAAGATGATAAGACAAAATGTAAAATTTATTAATGCATTTCACCATAGAGAATATGCTCTCTTTGGCATCTTCCTTACATTCAGTTTTGTTTCTCTTTCATTCTAACCAGAGGAAGCCAAAGGGGGTGCATACACTTATTGGTGAAATGTGGCTTTAACACATTTTCCACTTCATCTCATAATCATGTATGTAAAACTTTGAAAAACTTTTCATCTTAAAACTTATAAATAACTCTAATCTACTTAACAAAAAAAGTGATTTATGAGCACATGCTGCCATGGGAACATACTTAAATTCTTAGACACAGATTGATATAGATTCCTCTATAC
>JBBBDQ010028133.1:0-18423 GCA_037127315.1 Ascarosepion bandense | reverse complement strand
GGTTGAGTTGTTCACCTACCTATTGCATATGATCCATTATTGTACATAGGCTGGAATGATCTATTAGGACATGTCACTACTTTGTATTTAGATACATTGTAATTATTTTCAATTTTTCTAGTTGAGTTGTTCACCTATATTGCATATGATCCATTATTGTACATAGGCTGGAATGATCTATTAGGACATGTCACTAATTTGTATTTAGATACATTGTATTTATTTTCAATGTTTCTAGTTGAGTGGTTCACCTATGTGCTTATGATCCATTATTGTACATAGGCTGGAATGATCTATTAGGACATGTCACTACTTTGTATTTAGATACATTGTATTTATTTTCAATGTTTCTAGTTGAGTTGTTCCACCTATATTGCATATGATCCATTATTGGCCATAGGCTGTTATGATCTATTAGGACATGTCACAACTTTGTATTTATATACATTGTATTTATTTTCAATGTTTTCTAGTTGAGTGGTTCACCTATGTTGCATATGATCCATTGTTGTACATAGGCTAGAATGATCTATTAGGACATGTCACTAATTTGTATTTAGATACATTGTATTTATTTTCAGTGTTTCTAGTTGGTGGTTCACCTATATTGCTTATGATCCATTATTGTACATAGGCTGGAATGATCTATTAGGACATGTCTTAATTTGTATTTAGATACATTGTATTTATTTTCAATGTTTCTAGTTGGGTTGTTCACCTATATTGCATATGATCCATTATTGTACATAGGCTGGAATGATCTATTGGGACATGTCACTACTTTGTATTTAAATACATTGTATTTATTTTCAATGTTTCTAGTTGAGTGGTTCACCTATATTGCATATGATCCATTATTGTACATAGGCTGGAATGATCTATTAGGTCATGTCAGTACTTTGTATTTAGATACATTGTATTTATTTTCAATGTTTCCAGTTGCGTTGTTCACCTATATTGCATCTGATCCATTAGTGTACATAGGCTGGAATGATCTATTAGGACATGTCACTACCACTTTGTATTTAGGAATACATTGTATTTATTTTCAATGTTTCTAGTTGAGTTGTTCACCTATATTGCATGATCCATTATTGTACATAGGCTGTTATGATCTATTAGGACATGTCACAACTTTGTATTTATATACATTGTATTTATTTTCAATGTTTCTAGTTGAGTGGTTCACCTATATTGCATATGATCCATTATTGTACATAGGCTAGAATGATCTATTAGGACATGTCACTAATTTAACCATTTAGATACATTGTATTTATTTTCAATGTCTCTAGTTGAGTGGTTCACCTATATTGCTTATGATCCATTATTGTACATAGGCTGGAATGATCTATTAGGACATGTCACTAATTTGTATTTAGATACATTGTATTTATTTTCAATGTTTCTAGTTGAGTTGTTCACCTATATTGCATATGATCCATTATTCTGTACATAGGCTGGAATGATCTATTAGGACATGTCACTACTTTGTATTTAAATACATTGTATTTATTTTCAATGTTCTGATTGAGTGGTTCACCTATATTGCATATGATCCATTGTGTACATAGGCTGGAATGATCTATTAGGTCATGTCACTGCTTTGTATTTAGATACATTGTATTTATTTTCAATGTTTCCAGGTGCGTTGTTCACCTATATTGCATATGATCCATTATTGTACATAGGCTAGAATGATCTATTAGGGCATGTCACTAATTTGTATTTAGATACATTGTATTTATTTTCAATGTTTCCAGTTGAGTTGTTCACCTATGTGCATATGATCCATTATTGTACATAGGCTGGAATGATCTATTAGGACATGTCACTAATTTGTATTTAGATACATTGTATTGATTTCAATGATTCTAGTTGAGTTGTTCAACCATTGCATATGATCCATTATTGTACATAGGCTGGAATGATCTATTAGGACATGTCACTAATTTGTATTTAGATATATTGTATTGATTTTTCAATGTGATTCTAGTTGAGTTGTTCACCTATATTGCATATGATCCATTATTGTACATAGGCTGGAATGATATGTAGGACATGTCACTAATTTGTATTTAGATACATTGGATTTATTTTCAATTTTTCTAGTTGAGTTGTTTACCTATATTGTATGATCCATTATTGTACATAGGCTGGAATGATCTATTAGGACATGTCACTAATTTGTATTTAGATAAATTGTATTTATTTTCAATGATTCTAGTTGAGTTGTTCACCTATATTGCATATGATCCATTATTGTACATAGGCTGGAATGATCTATTAGGACATGTGCTAATTTGTATTTAGATATATTGTATTGATTTTCCAATGATTCTAGTTGAATTTATTCCACCTACATTGCATATGATCCATTATTGTACATAGGCTGGAATGATCTATTAGGACATGTCACTAATTTGTGTTGAATAAATTGTATTTATTTTCAATGATTCTAGTTGAGTTGTTCACCTATATTGCATATGATCCATTATTGTACATAGGCTGGAATGATCTATTAGGACATGTCACTAATTTGTATTTAGATACATTGTATTGATTTTCAATGATTCTAGTTGAGTTGTTCACCTACATTGCATATGATCCATTATTGTACATAGGCTGGAATGATCTATTAGGACATGTCACTAATTTGTATTTAGATAAATTATGTTTATTTTTAATGATTCTAGTTGAGTTGTTCACCTATATTGCATATGATCCATTATTGTACATAGGCTGTTATGATCTATTAGGACATGTCACAACTGTATTTATATACATTGTATTTATTTTCAATGTTTCTAGTTGAGTGGTTCACCTATATTACATATGATCCATTATTGTACATAGGCTAGAATGATCTATTAGGACATGTCACTAATTTGTATTTAGATACATTGTATTTATTTTCAGTGTTTCTAGTTGAGTGGTTCACCTATATTGCTTATGATCCATTATTGTACATAGGCTGGAATGATCTATTAGGACATGTCACTAATTTGTATTTAGATACATTGTATTTATTTTCAATGTTTCTAGTTGAGTTGTTCACCTATATTGCATATGATCCATTATTGTACATAGGCTGGAATGATCTATTAGGACATGTCTTTTCTTTGTATTTAAATACATTGTATTTATTTTCAATGTTTCTAGTTGAGTGGTTCACCTATATTTTGTGTGATCCATTATTGTACATGAAGCTGGAATGATCTATTAGGTCATGTCACTACTTTGTATTTAGATACATTGTATTTATTTTTCAATGTTTCCAGTTGCGTTGTTCACCTATATTGCATCTGATCCATTAGTGTACATAGGCTGAATGATCTATTAGGACATGTCACTACTTTGTATTTAGATACACATTGTATTTATTTTTCAATGTTTCCTGATTGAGTTGTTCACTATGCTTGCATATGATCCATTGTGTACATAGGCTGTTATGATCTATTAGGACATGTCACAACGCTGTATTTATATACATTGTATTTATTTTCAATGTTTCTAGTTGAAGTGGTTCACCTATATTGCATATGATCCATTATTGTACATAGGCTAGAATGATCTATTAGGACATGTCACTAATTTGTATTTAGATACATTGTATTTATTTTCAATGTTTCTAGTTGAGTGGTTCACCTATATTGCTTATGATCCATTATTGTACATAGGCTGGAATGATCTATTAGGACATGTCACTAATTTGTATTTAGATACATTGTATTTATTTTCAATGTTTCTAGTTGAGTTGTTCACCTATATTGCATATGATCCATTATTGTACATAGGCTGGAATGATCTATTAGGACATGTCACTACTTTGTATTTAAATACATTGTTATTTTCAATGTTTCTAGTTGAGTGGTTCACCTATATTGCATATGATCCCATTATTGTACATAGGCTGGAATGATCTATTAGGTCATGTCACTACTTTGTATTTAGATACATTGTATTTATTTTCAATGTTTCCAGGTGCGTTGTTCACCTATATTGCATATGATCCATTATTGTACATAGGCTAGAATGATCTATTAGGGCATGTCACTAATTTGTATTTAGATACATTGTATTTATTTTCAATGTTTTCAGTTGAGTTGTTCACCTATATTGCATATGATCCATTATTGTACATAGGCTGGAATGATCTATTAGGACATGTCACTAATTTGTATTTAGATACATTGTATTGATTTTCAATGATTCTAGTTAAGGTTGTTCAACTACATTGCATATGATCCATTATTGTACATAGGCTGGAATGATCTATTAGGACATGTCACTAATTTGTATTTAGATAAATTGTATTTATTTTTAATGATTCTAGTTGAGTTGTTCACCTATGTTGCACCATGATCCATTATTGTACATAGGCTGGAATGATCTATTAGGACATGTCACTAATTTGTATTTAGATATATTGTATTGATTTTCAATGATTCTAGTTGAGTTGTTCACCTATATTGCATATGATCCATTATTGTACATAGGCTGGAATGATATATTAGGACATGTCACTAATTTGTATTTAGATACATTGGATTTATTTTAATTTTTCTAGTTGAGTTGTTCACCTATATTGCATATGATCCATTATTGTACATAGGCTGGAATGATCTATTAGGACATGTCACTAATTTGTATTTAGATAAGTGTGTTATTTTCAATGATTCTAGTTGAGTTGTTCACCTATATTGCATATGATCCATTATTGTACACTTAGGCTGGAATGATCACTGAGACATGTCACTAACATTTGTATTTAGATATATTGTATTGATTTTTTCAATGATTCTAGTTGAGTTATTCACCTACATTGCATATGATCCATTATTGTACATAGACTGGAATGATCTATTAGGACATGTCACTAATTTGTATTTAGATAAATTGTATTTATTTTCAATGATTCTAGTTGAGTTGCCATTTACCTATATTATATGATCCATTATTGTACATAAGTGGAATGATCTATTAGGACATGTATCACTAATTTGTATTTAGATACATTGTATTGATTTTCAATGATTCTAGTTGAGTTGTTCACCTACATTGCATATGATCCATTATTGTACATGAAGCTGGAATGATCTATTAGGTTATGTCACTAATTTGTATTTAGATAAATTGTATTTATTTTTCAATGATTCTAGTTGGTTTGTTCACCTATATTGCATATGATCCATTATTGTACATAGGCTGGAATGATCTATTAGGACATGTCACTAATTTGTATTTAGATAAATTGTATTTATTTTCAATGATTCTAGTTGAGTTGTTCACCTATATTGCATATGATCCATTATTGTACATAGGCTGGAATGATCTATTAGGACATGTCACTAATTTGTATTTAGATACATTGTATTGATTTTCAATGATTCTAGTTGAGTTGTTCACCTATATTGCATATGATCCATTATTGTACATAGGCTGGAATGATCTATTAGGACAGGTCACTAATTTGTATTTAGATACATTGTATTTATTTTTCGTGATTCTAGTTAGGTTGTTCACCTACATTGCATATGATCCATTGTTATTTTGCATAGGCTGGAATGATCTATTGAGACATGTCACTAATTTGTATTTAGATAAATTGTCATTTATTTTCAATGATTCTAGTTGAGGTTGTTCACCTATATTGCATATGATCCATTATTGTACGTAGGCTGGAATGATCTATTAGGACATGTCACTAATTTGTATTTAGATAAATTAGTTTTATTTTCAATAAATTCTAGTTGAGTTGTTCACCTATATTGCATATGATCCATTATTGTACATAGGCTGGAATGATCTATTAGGACGCTTCATCATATAATTTGTATTTAGATACATTGTATTGATTTTCCAATGATTCTAGTTGAGTTGTTCACCTATATTGCATATGATCCATTATTGTACATAGGCTGGAATGATCTGTTAGGACATGTCACTAATTTGTATTTAGATAAATTGTATTGATTTTCAATGATTCTAGTTGAGTTGTTCACCTACATTGCATATGATCCATTATTGTACATGAAGGCTGGAATGATCTATTAGGACATGTCACTAATTTCTATTTAGATACATTGTATTGATTTTCAATGATTCTAGTTGAGTTGTTCACCTACATTGCATATGATCCATTATTGTACATAGGCTGGAATGATCTATTAGGACATGTCACTAATTAGTATTTAGATACATTGTATTTATTTTTAATGTTTCTAGTTGAGTTGTTCACCTACATTGCATATGATCCATTATTGTACATAGGCTGGAATGATCTATTAGGACATGTCACTAATTTGTATTTAGATAAATTGTATTTATTTTCAATGATTCTAGTTGAGTTGTTCACCTATATTGCATATGATCCATTATTGTACATAGGCTGGAATGATCTATTAGGACATGTCACTAATTTGTATTTAGATACATTGGATTTATTTTCAATTTTTCTAGTTGAGTTGTTCACCTATATTGCATATGATCCATTATTGTACATAAGCTGGAATGATCTATTAGGACATGTCACTAATTTGTATTTAGATAAATTGTATTTATTTTCAATGATTCTAGTTGCGTTGTTCACCTATATTGCATATGATCCATTATTGTACATAGGCTGGAATGATCTATTAGGACATGTCACTAATTTGTATTTAGATAAATTGTATTTATTTTCAATGATTCTAGTTGAGTTGTTCACCTACATTGCATATGATCCATTATTGTACATAGGCTGGAATGATCTATTAGGACATGTCACTAATTTCTATTTAGATACATTGTATTGATTTTCAATGATTCTAGTTGAGTTGTTCACCTACATTGCATATGATCCATTATTGTACATAGGCTGGAATGATCTATTAGGACATGTCACTAATTAGTATTTAGATACATTGTATTTATTTTTAATGTTTCTAGTTGAGTTGTTCACCTACATTGCATATGATCCATTATTGTACATAGGCTGGAATGATCTATTAGGGCATGTCACTAATTTGTATTTAGATAAATTGTATTTATTTTCAATGATTCTAGTTGAGTTGATACCTACATTGCATATGATCCATTATTGTACATAGGCTGGAATGATCTATTAGGACATGTCACTAATTTGTATTTAGATAAATTGTATTTATTTTCCAATGATTCTAGTTGAGTTGTTCACCTATATTGCATATGATCCATTATTGTACATAGGCTGGAATGATCTATTAGGACATATGTCACTAATTTGTATTTAGATACATTGTATTGATTTTCAATGATTCTAGTTGAGTTGTTCACCTACATTGCATATGATCCATTATTGTACATAGGCTGGAATGATCTATTAGGACATGTCACTAATTTGTATTTAGATAAATTGTATTTATTTTCAATGATTCTAGTTGAGTTGTTCACCTATATTGCATATGATCCATTATTGTACATAGGCTGGAATGATCTATTAGGACATGTCACTAATTTGTATTTAGATAAATTGTATTTATTTTCAATGATTCTAGTTGAGTTGTTCACCTATATTGCATATGATCCATTATTGTACATAGGCTGGAATGATCTATTAGGACATGTCACTAATTTGTATTTAGATACATTGTATTGATTTTCAATGATTCTAGTTGAGTTGTTCACCTATATTGCATATGATCCATTATTGTACATAGGCTGGAATGATCTATTAGGACATGTCACTAATTTGTATTTAGATACATTGTATTTATTTTCAATGATTCTAGTTGAGTTGTTCACCTACATTGCATATGATCCATTATTGTACATAGGCTGGAATGATCTATTAGGACATGTCACTAATTTGTATTTAGATAAATTGTATTTATTTTTCAATGATTCTAGTTGAGTTGTTCACCTATATTGCATATGATCCATTATTGTACATAGGCTGGAATGATCTATTAGGACATGTCACTAATTTGTATTTAGATAAATTGTATTTATTTTCAATGATTCTAGTTGAGTTGTTCACCTCTATTGCATATGATCCATTATTGTACATAGGCTGGAATGATCTATTAGGACATGTCACTAATTTGTATTTAGATACATTGTATTTATTTTCAATGATTCTAGTTGAGTTGTTCACCTATATTGCATATGATCCATTGTTACATAGGCTGGAATGATCTATTAGGACATGTCACTAATTTGTATTTAGATACATTGTATTGATTTTCAATGTTTCTAGTTGAGTTGTTCACCTATATTGCATATGATCCATTATTGTACATGAAGCTGGAATGATCTATTAGGACATGTCACTAATTTGTATTTAGATACATTGTATTGATTTTCAATGATTCTAGTTGAGTTGTTCACCTACATTGCATATGATCCATTATTGTACATAGGCTGGAATGATCTATTAGGACATGTCACTAATTTGTATTTAATAAATTGTATTTATTTTCAATGATTCTAGTTGAGTTGTTCACCTATATTGCATATGATCCATTATTGTACATAGGCTGGAATGATCTATTAGGACATGTCACTAATTTGTATTTGAATAAATTGTATTTATTTTCAATGATTCTAGTTGAGTTGTTCACCTATATTGCATATGATCCATTATTGTACATAGGCTGGAATGATCTATTAGGACATGTCACTAATTTGTATTTAGATACATTGTATTGATTTTCAATGATTCTAGTTGAGTTGTTCACCTATGTTATATGATCCATTATTGTACATAGGCTGGAATGATCTATTAGGACAGGTCACTAATTTGTATTTAGATACATTGTATTGATTTTCAATGATTCTAGTTGAGTTGTTCACCTATATTGCATATGATCCATTATTGTACATAGGCTGGAATGATCTATTAGGACATGTCACTAATTTGTCATAGATACATTGTATTGATTTTCAATGTTTCTAGTTGAGTTGTTCACCTATGGCCATGTAATCCATTATTGTACATGAAGCTGGAATGATCTATTAGGACGTAATATGTCACTAATTTGTATTTAGATACATTGTATTGATTTTCAATGATTCTAGTTGAGTTGTTCACCTACATTGTATGATCCATTATTGTACATAGGCTGGAATGATCTATTAGGACATGTCACTAATTTGTATTTAGATAAATTGTAATTATTTTCAATGTTTCTAGTTGAGTTGTTCACCTATATTGCATATGATCCATTGTGTACATAGGCTGGAATGATGTATAAGGACATGTCACTAATTTGTGTTAGATACATTGTATTTGTATTTTCAATGTTTCTAGTTGAGTTGTTCACCTATATTGCATATGATCCATTATTGTACATAGGCCGGAATGATGTATAAGGACATGTCACTAATTTGTATTTAGATACATTGTATTTATTTTCAATGTTTCTAGTTGAGTTGTTCACCTATATTGCATATGATCCATTATTGTACATAGGCTGGAATGATGTATAAGGACATGTCACTAATTTGTATTTTAGATAAATTGTATTTATTTTCAATGATTCTAGTTGAGTTGTTCACCTATATTGCATATGATCCATTATTGTACATAGGCTGGAATGATCTATTAGGACATGTCACTAATTTGTATTTAGATATATTGTATTTATTTTCAATGTTTCTAGTTGAGTTGTTCACCTATATTGCATATGATCCATTATTGTACATAGGCTGGAATGATCTATTAGGACATGTCACTAATTTGTATTTAGATACATTGTATTTATTTTCAATGTTTC
The DNA here is from genome assembly GCA_037127315.1 of Ascarosepion bandense. Classification (NCBI taxonomy): domain Eukaryota; kingdom Metazoa; phylum Mollusca; class Cephalopoda; order Sepiida; family Sepiidae; genus Ascarosepion; species Ascarosepion bandense. The sequence goes on along the minus strand of JBBBDQ010028133.1, from coordinate 8,686 downwards.
TAGTTGAGTTGTTCACCTATATTGCATATGATCCATTATTGTACATAGGCTGGAATGATCTATTAGGACATGTCACTAATTTGTATTTAGATAAATTGTAATTATTTTTTCAATGTTTCTAGTTGAGTTGTTCACCTATATTGCATATGATCCATTATTGTACATAGGCTGGAATGATGTATAAGGACATGTCACTAATTTGTATTTAGATACATTGTATTTATTTTCAATGTTTCTAGTTGAGTTGTTCACCTATATTGCATATGATCCATTATTGTACATGAGCCGGAATGATGTATAAGGACATGTCACTAGTTTGTATTTAGATACATTGTATTTATTTTCAATGTTTCTAGTTGAGTTGTTCACCTATATTGCATATGATCCATTGTGTGTACATAGGCTGGAATGATGTATAAGGACATGTCACTAATTTGTATTTAGATAAATTGTATTTATTTTTTTTCAATGATTCTAGTTGAGTTGTTCACCTATATTGCATATGATCCATTATTGTACATAGGCTGGAATGATCTATTAGGACATGTCACTAATTTGTATTTAGATATATTGTATTTATTTTCAATGTTTCTAGTTGAGTTGTTCACCTATATTGCATATGATCCATTATTGTACATAGGCTGGAATGATCTATTAGGACATGTCACTAATTTGTATTTAGATACATTGTATTTATTTTCAATGTTTCTAGTTGAGTTGTTCACCTATATTGCATATGATCCATTATTGTACATAGGCTGGAATGATGTATAAGGACATGTCACTAATTTGTATTTAGATACATTATATTTATTTTCAATGATTCTAGTTGAGTTGTTCACCTATATTGCATATGATCCATTGTTATTGTACATAGGCTGGAATGATCTATTAGGACATGTCACTAATTTGTATTTAGATACATTGTATTTTCAATGTTTCTAGTTGAGTTGTTCACCTATATTGCATATGATCCATTATTGTACATAGGCTGGAATGATCTATTAGGACATGTCACTAATTTCTATTTAGATACATTGTATTTATTTTCAATGTTTCTATTTGAGTTGTTCACCTCTATTGCATATGATCCATTATTGTACATAGGCTGGAATGATCTATTAGGACATGTCACTAATTTGTATTTAGATACATTGTATTTATTTTCAATGATTCTAGTTGAGTTGTTCACCTATATTGCATATGATCCATTATTGTACATGGCTGGAATGATCTATTAGGACATGTCACTAATTTGTATTTAGATACATTGTATTGATTTTCAATGTTTCTAGTTGAGTTGTTCACCTATATTGCATATGATCCATTGTTGTACATAGGCTGGAATGATCTATTAGGACATGTCACTAATTTGTATTTAGATACATTGTATTGATTTTCAATGATTCTAGTTGAGTTGTTCACCTACATTGCATATGATCCATTATTGTACATAGGCTGGAATGATCTATTAGGACATGTCATAATTTCTATTTAGATAAATTGTATTTATTTTCAATGATTCTAGTTAGGTTGTTCACCTATATTGCATATGATCCATTATTGTACATAGGCTGGAATGATCTATTAGGACATGTCACTAATTTGTATTTAGATAAATTGTATTTATTTTCAATGATTCTAGTTGAGTTGTTCACCTATATTGCATATGATCCATTATTGTACATAGGCTGGAATGATCTATTAGGACATGTCACTAATTTGTATTTAGATACATTGTATTGATTTTCAATGATTCTAGTTGAGTTGTTCACCTATATTGCATATGATCCATTATTGTACATAGGCTGGAATGATCTATTAGGACAGGTCACTAATTTGTATTTAGATACATTGTATTGATTTTCAATGATTCTAGTTGAGTTGTTCACCTACATTGCATATGATCCATTGTGTACATAGGCTGGAATGATCTATTAGGACATGTCACTAATTTCTATTTAGATACATTGTATTGATTTTCAATGATTCTAGTTGAGTTGTTCACCTACATTGCATATGGTCATTATTGTACATAGGCTGGAATGATCTATTAGGACATGTCACTAATTTGTATTTAGATACATTGTATTTATTTTTAATGTTTCTAGTTGAGGTTGTTCACCCTACATTGCATATGATCCATTATTGTACATAGGCTGGAATGATCTATTAGGACATGTCACTAATTTGCCATTTAGATAAATTGTAATTATTTTCAATGTTTCTAGTTGAGTTGTTCACCTATATTGCATATGATCCATTATTGTACATAGGCTGGAATGATGTATAAGGACATGTCACTAATTTGTATTTAGATACATTGTATTTATTTTCAGTATTTCTAGTTGAGTTGTTCACCTATATTGCATATGATCCATTGTGTACATAGGCCGGAATGATGTATAAGGACATGTCACTAATTTGTATTTAGATACATTGTATTTATTTTCAATGTTTCTAGTTGAGTTGTTCACCTATATTGCATATGATCCATTATTGTACATAGGCTGGAATGATGTATAAGGACATGTCACTAATTTGTATTTAGATAAATTGTATTTATTTTCAATGATTCTAGTTGAGTTGTTCACCTATATTGCATATGATCCATTATTGTACATAGGCTGGAATGATCTATTAGGACATGTCACTAATTTGTATTTAGATATATTGTGTTATTTTCAATGTTTCTAGTTGAGTTGTTCACCTATATTGCATATGATCCATTATTGTACATAGGCTGGAATGATCTATTAGGACATGTCACTAATTTGTATTTAGATACATTGTATTTATTTTCAATGTTTCTAGTTGAGTTGTTCACCTATATTGCATATGATCCATTATTGTACATAGGCTGGAATGATGTATAAGGACATGTCACTAATTTGTATTTAGATACATTATATTTATTTTCAATGATTCTAGTTGGAGTTGTTCACCTACTATATTGCATATGATCCATTATTGTACATAGGCTGGAATGATCTATTAGGACATGTCACTAATTTGTATTTAGATACATTGTATTTATTTTCAATGTTTCTAGTTGAGTTGTTCACCTATATTGCATATGATCCATTGTTATTGTACATAGGCTGGAATGATCTATTAGGACATGTCACTAATTTGTATTTAGATACATTGTGTATTTATTTTCAATGTTTCTATTTGAGTTGTTCACCTCTATTGCATATGATCCATTATTGTACATAGGCTGGAATGATCTATTAGGACATGTCACTAATTTGTATTTAGATACATTGTATTTATTTTCAATGATTCTAGTTGAGTTGTTCACCTATGTTGCATATGATCCATTGTGTTACATGACCTGGAATGATCTATTAGGACATGTCACTAATTTGTATTTAGATACATTGTATTGATTTTCAATGTTTCTAGTTGAGTTGTTCACCTATATTGCATATGATCCATTATTGTACATAGGCTGGAATGATCTATTAGGACATGTCACTAATTTGTATTTAGATACATTGTATTAGTTTTCAATGATTCTAGTTGAGTTGTTCCTCTACATTGCATATGATCCATTATTGTACATAGGCTGGAATGATCTATTAGGACATGTCACTAATTTGTATTTAGATAAATTTACATGTTTATTTTCAATGATTCTGAATTGAGTTGTTCACCTATATTGCATATGATCCATTATTGTACATAGGCTGGAATGATCTATTAGGACATGTCACTAATTTGTATTTAGATACATTGTATTGATTTTCAATGATTCTAGTTGAGTTGTTCACCTATATTGCATATGATCCATTATTGTACATAGGCTGGAATGATCTATTAGGACAGGTCACTAATTTGTATTTAGATACATTGTATTGATTTTCAATGATTCTAGTTGAGTTGTTCACCTACATTGCATATGATCCATTATTGTACATAGGCTGGAATGATCTATTAGGACATGTCACTAATTTCTATTTAGATACATTGTATTGATTTTCAATGATTCTAGTTGAGTTGTTCACCTACATTGCATATGATCCATTATTGTACATAGGCTGGAATGATCTATTAGGACATGTCACTAATTTTTGTATTTAGATACATTGTATTTATTTTTAATGTTTCTGGTTAGGTTGTTCACCTACATTGCATATGATCCATTATTGTACATAGGCTGGAATGATCTATTAGGACATGTCACTAATTTGTATTTAGATAAATTGTAATTATTTTCAATGTTTCTAGTTGAGTTGTTCACCTATATTGCATATGATCCATTATTGTACATAGGCTGGAATGATGTATAAGGACATGTCACTAATTTGTATTTTAAGATACATTGTATTTATTTTCAATGTTTCTAGTTGAGTTGTTCACCTATGTTGCATATGATCCATTATTGTACATAGGCCGGAATGATGTGTAAGGACATGTCACTAATTTGTATTTAGATACATTGTATTTATTTTCAATGTTTTCAGTTGAGTTGTTCACCTATATTGCATATGATCCATTATTGTACATAGGCTGGAATGATGTATAAGGACATGTCACTAATTTGTATTTAGATAAATTGTATTTATTTTCAATGATTCTAGTTGAGTTGTTCACCTATATTGCATATGATCCATTATTGTACATAGGCTGGAATGATCTATTAGGACATGTCACTAATTTGTATTTAGATATATTGTATTTATTTTCAATGTTTCTGATTTGATTTGTTCACCTATATTGCATATGATCCATTATTGTACATGAGCTGGAATGATCTATTAGGACATGTCACTAATTTGTATTTAGATACATTGTATTTATTTTCAATGTTTCTAGTTGAGTTGTTCACCTATATTGCATATGATCCATTGTGTACATAGGCTGGAATGATGTATAAGGACATGTCACTAATTTGTATTTAGATACATTATATTTATTTTCAATGATTCTAGTTGAGTTGTTCACCTATATTGCATATGATCCATTATTTGGCATAGGCTGGAATGATCTATTAGGACATGTCACTAATTTGTATTTAGATACATTGTATTTATTTTCAATGTTTCTAGTTGAGTTGTTCACCTATATTGCATATGATCCATTATTGTACATAGGCTGGAATGATCTATTAGGACATGTCACTAATTTGTATTTAGATACAATTATGTTTATTTTCAATGTTTCTATTTGAGTTATTCACCTCATATTGCATATGATCCATTATTGTACATAGGCTGGAATGATCTATTAGGACATGTCACTAATTTGTATTTGATACATTGCTGTTTATTTTCAATGATTCTAGTTGAGTTGTTCACCTATTGCATAGTCCATTATTGTACATAGGCTGGAATGATCTATTAGGACATGTCACTAATTTTGTATTTAAATACATTGTATTGATTTTCAATGTTTCTAGTTGAGTTGTTCACCTATATTGCATATGATCCATTATTGTACATAGGCTGGAATGATCTATTAGGATGTATGTGTTTGTATTTAGATACATTGTATTGATTTTCAATGATTCTAGTTGAGTTGTTCACCTACATTGCATATGATCCATTATTGTACATGAGCTGGAATGATCATTAGGACATGTCACTAATTTGTATTTAGATAAATTGTATTTATTTTCAGTGATTCTAGTTGAGTTGTTCACCTATATTGCATATGATCCATTATTGTACATAGGCTGGAATGATCTATTAGGACATGTCACTAATTTGTATTTAGATAAATTGTATTTATTTTCAATGATTCTAGTTGGTGTTCACCTATATTGCATATGATCCATTATTGTACATAGGCTGGAATGATCTATTAGGACATGTCACCTAATTTGTATTTAGATACATTGTATTGATTTTCAATGATTCTAGTTGAGTTGTTCACCTATATTGCATATGATCCATTATTGTACATAGGCTGGAATGATCTATTAGGACAGGTCACTAATTTGTGACTGATACATTGTATTGATTTTCAATGATTCTAGTTGAGTTGTTCACCTATGGCCATATGATCCATTATTGTACATGGGCTGGAATGATCTATTAGGACATGTGCCTAATTTGTATTTAGATACATTGTATTGATTTTCAATGTTTCTAGTTGAGTTGTTCACCTATAATTGCATATGATCCATTATTGTACATGACTGGAATGATCTATTAGGACATGTCACTAATTTGTATTTAGATACATTGTATTGATTTTCAATGATTCTAGTTGAGTTGTTCACCTACATTGCATATGATCCATTATTGTACACATGAAACTGGAATGATCTATTAGGACGCTAATGCTAATTTTGTATTTAGATAAATTGTAATTATTTTCAATGTTTCTAGTTGAGTTGTTCACCTATATTGCATATGATCCATTATTGTACATAGGCTGGAATGATGTATAAGGACATGTCACTAATTTGTATTTAGATACATTGTATTTATTTTTCAATGTTTCTAGTTGAGTTATTCACCTATATTGCATATGATCCATTATTGTACATAGGCCGGAATGATGTATAAGGACATGTCACTAATTTGTATTTAGATACATTGTATTTATTTTCAATGTTTCTAGTTAGGTTATTCCACCTATATTGCATATGATCCATTATTGTACATAGGCTGGAATGATGTATAAGGACATGTCACTAATTTGTATTTAGATAAATTGTATTTATTTTCAATGATTCCTAGTTGAGTTGTTCACCTATATTGCATATGATCCATTGTATTGTACATAGGCTGGAATGATCTATTAGGACATGTCACTAATTTGTATTTAGATATATTGTATTTATTTTCAATGTTTCTAGTTGAGTTGTTCACCTATATTGCATATGATCCATTATTGTACATAGGCCACAGAATGATCTATTAGGACATGTCACTAATTTGTATTTAGATACATTGTATTTATTTTCAATGTTTCTAGTTGAGTTGTTCACCTATATTGCATATGATCCATTATTGTACATAGGCTGGAATGATGTATAAGGACATGTCACTAATTTGTATTTAGATACATTATATTTATTTTCAATGATTCTAGTTGGAGTTGTTCACCTATATTGCATATGATCCATTATTGTACATAGGCTGGAATGATCTATTAGGACATGTCACTAATTTGTATTTAGATACATTGTGTTATTTTCAATGTTTCTAGTTGAGGTCTGTTCACCTATATTGCATATGATCCATTGGTGTACATAGGCTGGAATGATCTATTAGGACATGTCACTAATTTGTATTTAGATACATTGTATTTATTTTCAATGTTTCTATTTGAGTTGTTCACCTCTATTGCATATGATCCATTATTGTACATAGGCTTGGAATGATCTATTAGGACATGTCACTAATTTGTGTTGAATACATTGTATTTGTACTGCAATGATTCTAGTTGAGTTGTTCACCCATATTGCATATGATCCATTATTGTACATAGGCTGGAATGATCTATTAGGACATGTCACTAATTTCTATTTAGATACATTGTATTGATATTCAATGTTTCTAGTTGAGTTGTTCACCTATATTGCATATGATCCATTATTGTACATAGGCTGGAATGATCTATTAGGACATGTCACTAATTTGTATTTAGATACATTGTATTGATTTTCAATGATTCTAGTTGAGTTGTTCACCTACATTGCATATGATCCATTATTGTACATAGGCTGGAATGATCTATTAGGACATGTCACTAATTTGTATTTAGATAAATTGTATTTATTTTCAATGATTCTAGTTGAGTTGTTCACCTATATTGCATATGATCCATTATTGTACATAGGCTGGAATGATCTATTAGGACATGTCACTAATTTGTATTTAGATAAATTGTATTTATTTTCAATGATTCTAGTTGAGTTGTTCACCTATATTGCATATGATCCATTATTGTACATAGGCTGGAATGATCTATTAGGACATGTCACTAATTTGTATTTAGATACATTGTATTGATTTTCAATGATTCTAGTTGAGTTGTTCACCTATATTGCATATGATCCATTATTGTACATAGGCTGGAATGATCTATTAGGACAGGTCACTAATTTGTATTTAGATACATTGTATTGATTTTCAATGATTCTAGTTGAGTTGTTCACCTACATTGCATATGATCCATTATTGTACATAGGCTGGAATGATCTATTAGGACATGTCACTAATTTCTATTTAGATACATTGTATTGATTTTCAATGATTCTAGTTGAGTTGTTCACCTACATTGCATATGATCCATTATTGTACATAGGCTGGAATGATCTATTAGGACATGTCACTAATTTGTATTTAGATACATTGTATTTATTTTTAATGTTTCTAGTTGAGTTGTTCACCTACATTGCATATGATCCATTATTGTACATAGGCTGGAATGATCTATTAGGACATGTCACTAATTTGTATTTAGATAAATTGTATTTATTTTCAATGATTCTAGTTGAGTTGTTCACCTATATTGCATATGATCCATTATTGTACATAGGCTGGAATGATCTATTAGGACATGTCACTAATTTGTATTTAGATACATTGGATTTATTTTCAATTTTTCTAGTTGAGTTGTTCACCTATATTGCATATGATCCATTATTGTACATAAGCTGGAATGATCTATTAGGACATGTCACTAATTTGTATTTAGATAAATTGTATTTATTTTCAATGATTCT